>JAIUZE010000849.1:0-203717 GCA_022085475.1 Heliosperma pusillum | reverse complement strand
TATTGCTTCCATCTTTTCATGTTTTCATACTGAAGTAGCTTAAATTTGATGCAGTCATGAAGACATTGACGTAAGTCATCCAGAATTTTTTGCTACCGCAAAGATGAATGGTTATATCCCTCCTAATAATGAGGTAATCAAATAAAAGTTACAACATATTATGCTATAGATTTTATACACAATTTTTATGGATAAACCATCGTATTATTTTGCTGAAGTGACCGCAACTGGGATTTACTGTCTGTGCCATTATGTCATCTCCTTGATAGGATCAAGCCATCTGCTCCTTTACCCTCTTTTTGGATGCTGGGAAAAAGGAGAGAAACAAATTCCCTTGTTTGGATATAAAACTGGGTTGAAGGGGGGAGGAAAATGGACCTCCAACAATCCAAATTAAAATCCGTCCAAGATAGGAAAGATTTTGGAGGGAGGACATGGATGCCAAGGCTCCATTCCCCTCTCCTTCTCCCTCTCCCTCTCGTCCCCTTCCCCTCTGCTCTTGTATCCAAAGTTCTGAACAATGCATTAGTGTGTCTAATACGCTAACCTAGATTATCCTCTTGCTTCTTGGCAGGATTGCGGGCAACCTGGGTTCACAATATCTGAGAGGAAACGTTTTGGTGCAATACTGAAAGAGTAAGCTATGTATTTTTTATGTTATATTGATGACTTGATTCTGTTGAGAGTCTCTGACTAAAGAGAGTAAACTTGAAAGAAAACTCAATGATAGGTGACTCCAGTGCTTATAGATGTTAGGTTTCAATAAGCAGCAACCTTTTCGTGATACCCAGCCAATTAACTTGTCTGTACATAACACTCAAACTGAGCAACCAAATTACCAAAGGAACCGTTTACGAAGTTTGTGAATAAAGACTTGTGAAATGCTTTCCCTTTTACGGAGTATATTTATAACTCTACTTGTTCATTTATTTTTATTAATGATTTAAAATAATGATTTAGTCCAGTCTTACTCATTTCGTCTCCTTTTCGTCCCCTTAGCGGCAAGGTAGGACTTCTGTCCACCTCAACCTCCCAGTCACCCACACATTTACACATTTTTGTTCACATTAGATGTTGAAGTCAATGAAACCAAAAAATTCACTGTTATTTGGCTTTGGAGCGTTGTTAAAAACTCAAACTGGTGGTGCTTCATATGTTGTGAAGTAGGAGTGATTGATGCACTCTTTATACAATTTTCACTATTATTTATCGGAAAACATTTCTATGTTTTCTTCCTACATACAGCTCGCTTTCTCCGTCCATTGGCGGGAACCTTTCCATGCATTGTGGTAATATTATTGTTGTTTAGGCTAATCCACTAAAGTGAACAAGAAATTAAGAATAGCAGGATTTCAGTTTGTTACATAATGCTTTGTACATGCTACATCTTAACTTTTTTTGCTTTATCATGTGTCTAAACCCTATTACTAATTCCCTTATGAAGTAATTATCTTCTACATGTTTTAGAGGAAAGCTAGTAGATGCTTATAGACATCTGCATAAGGAGAAGGACATGGATTGCGGCTTCTCATGGTCAGGAAACCCAATTGGGAAGTAAGAGCAGGGGTTTTAAGCCTTTTTTTGTCTAATGTTATACTCTGTAGTACATCAGAAAAAGCGGTAACTTACTCTTCAAAATAGCCTGTTAGTGTCTAAGTATATATATGGACGACTTAATGCAGGTACCGAGGCAAGAGAATGAGAATAGATTACTTCTTAGTGTCAGAAAAGCTCCAAGACCGGATCGTTTCCTGCGATATACATGGGCATGGGATTGAGCTAGAAGGTGAGTTTATTTTTGCAGTAATTAAGCCAAATTATGCTGAATTTGTAAAACAATTTGAAAAAGATGGGTATGAGTGTATGACTACTACAACAACATTACCTTGGTACCTCGTAGACTCCCGCCTATTGCAAGGTGAGGGTTAGGGTATCCAACCTTATCTGTGAGTTAAAAATACAAAGACGGTGTTTCAAGATGATGCATAATGAAATTGTCGAGATTTGCGTTCACTAACGTATAGAAGTACTCTACAGTATTTCACAATACAAGAAGCGCACAAAGTTTAATGAACCATTTTGCTTTAAAAGATTTGTGTTCACTAACTTATAGAAATACTATACAGTAGTATACCACTGGTTTGTTAGACCATTCAAAATCAAGGAAGAGAGAGAGACCTCTCACAATAATTTAGCTGTTTATTAAAACCAAATGATATAAAAATAAATTAAAATAGGCACAAAAACAAAGTGACGGGAAGAAGATGAAGCATTGGCACGGTAAAGGAAACAACATAACAAATACTTCCTCCATTCAACTCCACTCTACCACCTTCATTTTTGCACACTATTCATGAGTCGGCATCTAATTGCAATTTTCTCTCAATATATAAGTGACAATATATTCATGTGTGATCTTGTTTGATTCGTCTTTACGAGTACATTATTGTACATTATTAATATCCAATTTTTATAATTTTTGCAAACACGTAACTAACGATATTTACCGCGTAAAACACGTCTTGGCAAACGTGAAAAAATTATTTGGTAGAGTGGAGTTGAATGGAGGAAGTACATCATTTTTTATAACGCTACTAACATGAAATTTATAGCGTTTTTCATTATGGGCTCTTTTGTGTTTGCAGGATTTTATGGAAGTGACCATTGCCCAGTTACTCTGGAGCTCTCTCCAACTACTGCTGATCTAACTGAGAAGGAAGCCTCTGACTAGTGAAGATAGTACTGGTAACTAGCTCTTATTCTCGTCTATCATGCCACACGAAATGTCGTTTAATTTAATTGGTAGAACTATTCTTCTTATGATTGTACCAACTACCGAGTATTTTTCACTGGGCAATGGGGTCAAATTTTTTCAAGATTCCGACCACCATGATGTCATCTCCCAGCTCTTGCATAACTGATGATTCGTTGGTTCTGTAATCTTTGTTTCAAATGCGGTCTTGTTCTTGTTATTATCATCGTTTTCATATCTTCATTTTTACTTTTCAGTTTAATTTGCTGATCTCCAACATGTTCCATTTAGGATTGTAGAGTGACGAATCTATATGACAGTTTCTATCCGCCAACATTAAAACTTTTAATATTAAAGCTTGTTCGTCGTTGCATCACTTGTATGTTCCATTTGTAATTCTGTTTGTAGTTGAAGGCGTAGTTCTACCGATGCTAGCAAATGTTGGCATGATTCATAAATTTAGACATTTAACTACTTGACTCTCAAATTATAAGTATAACAGCATATAAATTCTTCACCAAGGAGCTTTTTTATGTACGACACAGAAATATGCTTTTGTTACTATCGTACAATAAACGCTTCTCTAATCCTCGTCACACCCGCCTGAGCTTCCCTATTCCCCCCCCCCCCCCCCCCTTTTCCTCCCTACCTTTCGTTCACTTTGTTCCCCTTTCCTCTTCCTCACTTGCCCCTCAGTGCCTCACCTCTCTCCTTCCCTTTTCCTCTTAATTTGCAAGTAACAGTGTTGTTGAGTTTACGGAAATGGGGTGTGGATGTTTGATAAACTAGCTTTTAAACGTCACCTAAACATGAGTCGTAAATTAAAAAGGTGCTACTCTCCACTAGGGGTGCTAACGAGCCGAGCCGAGCCCGAGCTTGGCCTTGCTCGGCTTGTGCTCGAAAACTAAAACTCGAGCTCGAGCCGATCTCGAGCTTACCCGAGCTTGAAAAAAATGTGCTCGTTAAAAAGCTTGTGAGCTTTAACGCGAGCTCGAGCCAAACTCGAGCTCAAATCGAGCCTATATATTTGTTGATTTTCTGATTTTTTCCTTCTTCCGATACTTTCAATAACAATGCGCAAAGTTTATATGTAAAAAAATTTGGCAAAAAAATGAGACATTTGACATATGTAATACACAGGTATAACCGTGATAAAATATTTTTATAAAATAAGAGCAATATCTTATATTATTACACAAGTTCGAGCTGCTCGCGAGCTTTTCGAGCCGAGCCAGTGTTTGCTCGGCTTGACTCGTTAAGCTCTCGAGCCGAGTTCGAGCCCGAGTCGAGCCCGCACGAGCCGAGCTTTGACCAAGCTTTGACCGAGCCGATCTCGAGCTGCTCGCGAGCTGTCTCGTCTCATTATCACCCATACTCTCCACTATTGTTTGGATATCAAAATGGTGGGAAAGGGATGACGGCACAGGGAATGGCGGGAGAGAATTCCTTCCCTCCAAACTCCTCTGAGTGAGTCTGATCTCAACTTTCTCCCTTTGCTTCAAAGCAAAGAAATTTGTCTTCCTTCAAATCATTTTCCTCCAAATTTCCCAGTCCAAATATCAAGTTAAGGATCAACTTACGCGCCTTTTTTTATATAAAGAAAAAAACATAAATTGAAGAAATTTTAACTTATCTCAAAATTCAGCTTAGCCACTTTTTAGTAAGGTATATAATTGATCAATTAGTAAGGAATGAAAACCTATAGCACAAACACACTTTAACCCGAAATGCAACACCTAACCACTGTCAAAATGAACCGTAGGTGCCCTTAGCCACTTTTTTATAAGGCGGTAAGATTCAACCGAAAATGGAGCACCTAACTGCTGTTCAGTTTTAAACAGTATGTGCCCTTAGCCACTTCTTTATAAGGTGGTAAGATGAAATGTATTTGTTTATGCACAAAATCTCATTGAAGACGGTGCATATCCGTCTTTAATGAAGACGGGTCGGATTCCCTCTCACAAGTAAGCAAGCGGGAGGACAAGTGGGAACTAAATGGATCCCCACTTGCCCTCTCACTTGTTTCTTCATGGAAGACGTATATGCGCCATCTTTGGTGAGATCAAGTGTTGTTTATGGCGGCTTTCAATAATGTAGTTAGAGAGTAGTGAAGTAGGCCTAAGATGGTAAAATGTGAGTGAAACAAATTTGGATGGACAACTTCCATAGCAGCAAAGGTAGGTGTGTACTACATACTGCCAATACTGTTGAAATTATCCCATCTCAGTTATCCATTTTTTCGACGTGTCATTGTACAATGTCAACATTTCTTCTTTCACCAACATCGTCTTATATTTACTACTCCATATTGAATGCATGCAAAATCAGTTGGTTTAACATTATTTCATCAACTTACAAAGTACTCCGTACTTAGTAATTAGTATTAGCATAAAGCATTCATGGGGACTTGGCTAAGTTGGTGATGGTAGGGTTCATATTTCAAGTTTGAGAGATTAAAACATTGTTCAACTAATTTTCGAGCCAAGTCGTAACATAGCGGATTAACTACGTTAAAAGATACTCTCTCTTATTATTTGTGTTTTTATTTTCTACTCCATATTGTTTAAGCACAACTTGAAGGAAAAATAGTAAACAATTTTTTTTTTTTACAGAAGTAAAAGATATCGTTTTACAGTTTCATGGCTCTATACGCAAGCGCATGAGCCATAAAGCCATAATTACATCGAAGTTTAATCAACACAAACACAAACCTTATAACTAGAGAAGCTAGTACTACATGACTAAAGGAGCGTCTGGTAACAAAAGCATGTTGGACGCGCAAGGGAGAATGTGGTTGATCAAATTCATCCATGTCGTCAGCAGTACTAACAACTCCAATAGGCCAACGAGACGAACCAGGTGCACTTACGCCACTAGAGCGTAGAAATAAATGGTGGAATGCGAGCCGAACAAGCTTGCTTCCGGCGGAGAAGGTTCTCCTACACCTAGTAGATCGATCTCCACAATCCAAAGACCAGCAACCCAAGAAGTCAAGTAAATTGCTAACAAGGAATAAAGAGCTCCTCCACTTAGCCAAACTCCCAACCAAGAAACTCATACAAGAATCCAGGGAACATCCAGCGTAAACCAGACACATAGTCAATTTCATTGACGAATACCAACGAAAAGCATTAAACTTGACATTAGATAACTTAAAGGAGACAGTCTCGAAAGAGACGATTATTTGGAAAAGCATTAAATAAAAGACACTAAAGCTAAGTAACATTATTTTTTGATTGAGAACCACCGCAACCAGACCACCTGCGCAACAAAACCAACCCAAATCAACTAGACCCAATCAACACACAACCATACAAATTAACCCAATTTGACAAAGCCCAAACCAATCGCCATCCTTCACAACACCTCTAAACCAACAACTCAAAGACTCCTGGCTACAAAGGAAACAAAATCCGACCCAAGACGAACCAAGAACTAAGCTGAAAAGCCAACATCGAAACCCGAATAGACCGATACGAATCCTAAAACTGGCAGACACAAGACATGCAAATGAAGACCGACACAAGGAGACATGCATGACCAAAATGGTGGGGGAGGGGGCTAGGGGAGGGGGAAAACCAGTCAAGAACATGCAAAAACCACCCAGGAAGGACCACACCTAGAAAGCCAACAACATTAAACAACAGACTCTTGACCAAAACATTACATTTTTCGGTACTTTGTTGGACAGTATTACCTATTTGCTAGCTCTTGACTATGCCACATATTCAGTCTGTTTCATTCACTTTCAGCCCCTTGTCGAAAGTTTGATTTTTAGTACGAACGAGATAGAAGTGTCAGATTTATAAAGTTCCTAATTTGTCTGATCAGTTACGGAGTACTCATTATTTAAGCTTAAATTTAAATTATAATAATTTCGCAGAGGACATTTTTAGTGACTTCAAGGGTGGTAAACGCAAGATATTCAACATATAATTCCCTAAAACAAAGACTCAATAGACAAGAACGAGGAGGAATTACGAACCTACTAAAATCAAATGGATGAACCTTAACTTAAATTTAAACTAAAGTTGATCTAGAAAAAGGAAGGTGGGAAGGAGGCAAAGACGCAACGGTAGTTAGTATCGCACAGCACCACCCATATTTATGCCGTCAATTGAAAATAGTACTCCGTATTACATAATAACGCACCGACCAACTATGAACTACCCCGTCAAATTTCATGCAATTCATGTCCACATTCCACACCCTATTTACTATCTCCATTCTCCCACCTATATTTTCCATTTCTACTCACACTAGTCTTGTATGTGCACATCCTTTGCACATGTCCCCTTCATACCTAGTTATGTTACTTACACAAATATACACTACTCACTACTCTCAACTATCAAGCTCATACTGACTCATTTTGATCTGAACTTTAAGACGAAGTTTTATACCCATTTTATTATCAAATATAACCACTATGGTTAATGTATTGTTACAATTAATGATAACTTATTTTCCAAATGTGGTTACATTTAGCTATAAACTGGGTACAAAACTCCGTCTTACTAATTAAGACCAAAAATAGCCCGTCCGAAGAGACCGACTCGAACAACTAATATTACATCATATTCATAACAAGTTACCACATTGGTCCATATATGCAATTATGCATTGTTACCTTTGTGATTTGTACATGTATTTAACTTTTTGGTGCTTTTATCTCGACCTCGACATATATGAGTATTACTTAAAGAACATTCTTAAAATAGCATTTACATAGTCTTTATAGTCGAGTGTAATTTTTACAAGTACTAGTTTAATTTCTATAAAAACTAACTCTAGTGTATGTGTAAAAATTGTAAATATCATTAACCTCATTTCACGTTTTGATCTATTATTCATCTTGTGAAACATTTATCATACATACAGCGCTTAAGGATGTCCTATTAACCAACACTGAACGAAAACATCTATTTTTTTCTAGTCTCAAACCTTTCATCAATAATTCCCGTAGGATGATGATGAAATTTAACATAATAATAGTCACATTAACTCAACTTCAAACAACACCAAAATACTCATTTCATATATATTTTCATGTACAACACTTCCCCTATAAAATCACATCCCCCTTAAAGACTTAAACCCAATACACTACTTACTCAAAACACAACAAAACAACAATGACAACATATCATCACTCTTCTTACACTACCATTAATCTCTTAATACTCTTAATCATTCTCATAACAACACTTAAACACACAACCTCAACCCTTACAAAACCCTTCAACAAAATATACGCATTTGGCGATTCCTACACAGACACAGGAAACACAATCTCAACCACAGGACCATCAGGGTTCAACTACGTTTCCACCCTTCCATATGGCATGACATTCTTCCACCACCCTACTAACCGTTACTCGGACGGGAGACTAGTCATCGACTTTGTAGCCGATCACTTCTCCCTCCCGTTCCTTCCCCCGTATAAGTCCGCCCCTAATGGCGGACCCAACGGGGTTAACTTCGCTGTTGCAGGTGCTACTGCTATAGAACATAGGTTCTTTGTTAAGAATAATCTTAGTTTTGATATGACAGTGGAGTCAATAGGGACAGAGTTGAGTTGGTTTAATAAGATGTTGGAGAAACAAGGGTGTGGGGTTAAATGTGATGCATTGTTTGATGATGCATTGGTTTGGGTTGGAGAGATTGGTGCTAATGATTATGCTTATTCTGTTGAGAGTTCTGTTACTTCTAAAACTGTTCAAACTCTTGCCATTGCAAGAATTTCGGCTTTTCTTCAGGTAATTGCTTTGCGACTGCTAATATATGTTTGTAAGACGATTTTACATAAGTATTAGCAAAAACAAAAGACGCTTTGATAATTTGAGGGTGATGATAATGTCACTCAAATACGAGCTAATTATATGAATATTTCACTATATATATAATTACTTTCTCACAACTTGAGTGACATTAGTGAAAACAGTGGATGTATCATTACCCTAATTTTATGGCCTGTTAACGTAAATCATCTCTTTTACAATTTTTGACAATCCCGTAAATGGATATGTCCAGGATAATTAGCTTTACTTGTTCATTGCCTTGGCCCTTGGACAACTTTATTTACTGTTTCCGTCAAGAACTCAAGATTCACTTCTTTAGTCTTTTGAAGAACACAAGTAATTTCTTAAAGTAGCTCTAAATTTAATATGTACCGAAATAAAACTTTTCTTAATTTAAATAAAAAATCAATTTCTAAATTCTGAATTGAAAATTTTGATATGAGAATCAAGATACAAAGACAAAGGAATATTTAACTAATTAATTTACAATACTTAATTTTTATTCTTCTTCAATGTGGGGTTCCACTAGCCATTGCTGGATCAATTAATATGGTTTGAAATTTGCCAGTGACCATGTTGTGATGTACTCGTCTTTGAGAAAAGCATTTTTCATATCAAATTTTATGAAATTATTAATTTCTATCACGGGTACGATATTAATGACATAAATTTGTCCAACACTCGCTTTTATATATACATTTTTGCGAAACATAGTTGTTTAATCGACTAATATCCTTGACTTCGTAACATTTGTGTACAATAATTACAGGCAATCCTAAAAAAAGGAGCAAAATATGTGGTAGTACAAGGGTTACCACCAACAGGATGTCTAACACTAGCAATGTTACTTGCACCATCAGATGATCGAGACAACATTGGATGTGTCAAAAGTCAAAACACCTTAACTTCAACACACAACACTCTTCTTCAAGCAGAGATTCAATCCTTAAGAAACCAATTTCCTACGTCGACCATAGTGTACGCCGATTACTACAACGCTTACCGGACTGTCATGGAGAACCCGTCAAAGTACGGGTTCAAGGAGGTGTTTAAGGTGTGTTGTGGGTCTGGAGGTGGGGAGTTTAACTATGATTTCTTCTCGGCCTGTGGTGCAACGGGTTCAAGCGTGTGCTCGAACCCGTCTCAGTATGTTAATTGGGATGGTGTTCATTTGACTGAGGGGATGTATAAGGTGATATCAGAGTTGATTATTCAAGGAGGGTATTCTTCCCCTTCTTTTCAAGAGTTAATAGCTAAAAAATTAAGTCATTGATGAGAGGAATAAATGTTGATGTTTACTTGTTATTATTAATCATTGGAACAGAGGGAGTATTATATTACACGTTCGTGTTGATGAGTTTGATTTGTCGATCAAGCATAATATATGTTTATAACTTCATTATATAGAACTTTGGAGTGATACTTGTGTATGTTGCAAGATTGTCCCCAAATGATCATGGCAAATACATTGTTCATCCTCGATAAAATTGGGTTTTGGAACGGGCCGGTTGACAAAAATCGAGTGATAACCATTTCTTATACCACAAACATTTAGCTATAAAACGTTATGAGACTACCATAAATACCTGATTAACACAAATAATCGTAATTCTTTCATAGCATGGATAATTGAATTGATTTCACGGGAATACGATTTCATACAAGAACTTGTGTAAGCAGCTAGCACGATAAAGGGGCATTTGAAACTAACCCATTTTACAATCTAAACAACTTTTGGCATCATAATATTTCACTATTTCAGCTAAATAATGCATGAACACTGTATCATGTACATTATTATACATTTGAGTGAAGAAGCCTTACCAACTCCTATTTACATTAAGTTGGAAAACATATCTTCGATTTTTTTTTTCCTGTACATTTCCCGGACTGGACTACTCCTTAGATCAGGTACTCGTAGTACATTAGAAACAAAGCGTCGGGACATCTTTGGGCAGACTATTTATGTAGAGATACAGGCACAATATGTCCTCCTTCACAACTGTTTTTGGGTCAACCACATCCATGTCGCGGGTGAGAACCCAAAGGTCGCATGACTCCACTCTCTTTATATTTCCCCGGCAAAATGGACAGGATTCCGACCTTAAGTTCCTGCACTTTGCAAAATATCGATTTGACAAACAAGTTTCAAAGAGGATAGATCGTCTCAGTTACAAACTAGTCCCTCTGTTCCAGCAAGTTGAGTACATTTACTATTCGAACGGAGTCTTAAGAAAGCAAATGCAAGTGAAGTTTGAGCCACTTTGGAAACTAGATTATTATTTTGTCGGAAGAATCGGAAAATGATGAAATGTGGTTTGGGCCTTGGGGTGGGGGAGCACATTTGAGTGTTTTAGTCATCTCAGATTAAGAAACAAGCCTGCAAATTTGTATATACCAGTTCCAAGTCTTGGAATAGTTAAAAAAACAAAAGGACCATGGTCCATGTATGCAACATTATGTAACAGAGGGGAGTAAGGTTTTCCAGGGAAAAAAATCATTAAACGAACAACTTACCAATCTCGGTAGCAATTGATACACATTGAGTGGCAACAGTTGGGCAAAACCATCTTGGTGCAAGGCTCCAAGCAGATTCCACACTCGTCTTCCCTCTCGAGTTCAATTTCCGAAGACTTTCTCTCCTCTAAACTCTTTATGACTCCAAATTCAGAACTACAACCGGCATCATCAGCTAGCCCCGAGGAATTCCCATAAAGACGCTGCAGATGGGGTAAAATAATAGCTGCCAGTTTAAAGTAAAAAGAAATATCAACACCAATGTGCAAATGTGCAGTCAAAAGAAAAGCAAACTTGACTGCCTATGAGAATTCTGGGTGACTTCCACATCAAAACTTGACAGTGAACATGGAAAATTGGCAAGAGTAAGCATCTCTTGACTTTATCAATTTACGGCAATAAACTGTCTTTTTAAAAGAAGCTAGAATTGGCAAAACATGCACTGGCACAAATATGCTCTTAGCTACTCTTTTACGTAAATTATGTCTCAGTTTACCGAAAGTGTGCATGATCGTGCATTCATACCAATAGTAGCCTTACCACAATATGGCTACTATTAGGTTGGTCGTCTCCTTATGGCATGGATCGCATTTATGATGTAACGAACAAGATCAGATCACGACGCATGACAAGGTAATGTAATCTATAGTTTTCCCATCTGCAACTAATGGCAGGCAGGCGGCTTCGAGATCAAGTATGGAACCACGATTTAGTGTGAAGCGCATGGCGGTACTCAATATGTCCAAGATTATGATGTCCCCAACGTAGCATCCTCGGTTCCTCGTAACATTATTGTCATTATTTTACACACTATATTTATATTTCTTTTAGACTTTAGATTTACCATAACTCAATTTTCCCCTCTACTAGTATTATTTTATTAATATTTTTCTCATTATTACTATTTTCCTTTTACAAAGACATTGAAGAATTAACTACTGTTTTGATGATTAGCTATTGTATAATCATGAATACAAAAATGGGAAAAGAAGCCTAATCTGAAATCCAGTCTAGAAATCGGTTCTAGATTTCTAGATCCGGTTTGGAAAATGCAAAAAAAAAAAAACGGAGACCCGAATTAAAACGGTTCGGTTCCAAGTACTGAAAATCCACAAACAGTATTTCTTCTAGGTAACAACACAACGGTAAAAAAGACGGTCATCTTAAGGAAGGCTTCAAAACTACAATCAAATTGAGCATGATTATGGATATTGGGGCTGAGAAAATCATCTTAGTATAACAGTGTTGGTTATTATGAACCAATCATACTCCTGCTAGAAAAGGCAGCCCAAGTTAACAAGAGAGTACCTCAAGACAACCACCTATAACTTGTACTCCCTTCAGGTCCAAACACCCCATAATTCAAAATTCCTCTCACCAAAAAGGTAGGATCGGGGTGTTTGTATTTGGAGGGAGTATATGGCGTCATGACTTGATGAAATCATGTTTATACTTTCTTTTCGCGCAAGGGTAAGGTTCTTTACATCCGCCCCCCGCCCTCCCTACCTCACAATTTGTGGGAGCCATTGAGGCACTACGGTAATGTTGTTGTTGTTGTTGATGTATATTTTACCTTCCTTTTCGCGCAAAACTTCAAGAGGCCCATAGTGGCAAGTATAAGGGAATTTCCTCCATAGTTTAATATACTTGTCTCAAATAGTGCTTAGCAAAACAATCAAAAATTATAAATGAGTCAGATAAATGCATACCATAGAATTCCCTTACGGTTGCTCTCCTTCCATATGACCTTAAATCAGGTCTGCCATCTTTTTTTACCTGTAAGCCATGAAAACTTATCATTTGGTGATTTGAGCACGTGACTGTTCAGACATTATTGTACGTGAAAATGGAAGATCACGGGAGGGGTAAAAGATCAAACCTTATAGATAACTACGTAGAAAAGACTCCAGTAGCTCGGAAAAAGACACGTCCACGAGCAATCAATCCATTGGAGTAAATAAAGGATAAGCGGCGCTAAGTGATTATGAACTAATTTCATCTGCAGCCACTCACCACTCTTGTTTCTAGGAATCGAAGCGGCTCTACAAATGGGACAACATAAGTTCAGGGCTAAACGTGCCAATCAGAGAATGTTTTCAATCAGGCACAGCAGCATCAATGAACTGTAAAGGCATCTCATATAGCAAACACTCCCTCCATCACATAATAATAATAATCTTTATTTTACAGGAAAATTAGTTCATACAACAAACCGATGAATAATTGAAAGAAGAAAAGAAAGTTGAAAACCAATATTCAGTACATATTAGTCCGTATTATATTAGTACTCAAAAAGAAAAATCATAAATTTACAGCGAAACGACTCAAAATGAAATGTAAGAAAATTATATGACGGTACCGTGTATGATCAGAATCTGAGATTGGGTATAAGATGACGTTAAAGAGCACATTAAAAAAAAAATTTGGACTACTAAGAGCATGTTTAACTATGAGACGATATGGGTGGGGGTGATTGTCTACCAAAAAAAAAGAGAACTAACAATGAAAGGTGGAGGAAGATGAGAGGCTTCGGACGAGCAACTAACTCAAACAAGCGGCTTGGCAAAGGAGGGGAGAGAGTTTTGTGAGAGGGAGAGGAGCACGAAGATTGCTGCCCAGAGAGTTAAAAAAATGGTTATTATTGTCATTTTCATGATTATGTATTCAACAAAAAATTCTCCAACTGATTTGCTATTTTCTTTTTTTTTTCTCTATAAATAGAGGTCAATTGTGATACTCTCTCCGACTCAACTGATTTTTTACGTCTGCCTTTTTTTCTAGGGAAATTTCAAACAAACATAAATAATCAGTTCAGTCAAAGGATTTTTCCTTAAAGTTATATTTTAGGGAAGAAGATATATAATTTTGTATCACTCTGTATAGGGAAGATAAGATCATTGTTGTATGATAATGTTCTGTTACGGCTAATGAGTTAAGCAAATTGCCGTGGAGGGGAGAAAAATGACGAAAGAGAATAACATGATCGCAGTTAAACATGGTCTAATACTATCGAAATCATCAACCCTTCATATCAAAACGTCTTAATGAAAAACATGTGAATTTATCAACAGTATCGCTAATTCAAGCGATACAAACAATCATCAGTGAAGGGTTATAATACATCATAACTAGCACATGGAAAATTCAAAGTCTACCAATTTATCTTCTTAAATCATCAAGTCAAATGTCAAAACTAACCCCAAATTAGCCTTATAAATGTACAGTGTACACCTTCCGTCTCAATCATTTGTTTAACTTTGACTAAAATACCGCTTACAAAGAATATAAAAAAAAAAGTTAAACAAATGACCGACATAACGGGAGTTATTAACAAAACCACCCCGAAACTACCTTTCTGTGATCAGTCCAAGTATACCAATTACCAAGCAACAAGAAATTAATTAATTAATTCCAATTAACAAGAATTAAACAAACCCATAATCATATTAACAAATTGCACAAATTAAACAGCAAAAACAAACTATTAACTTTGAAATTCAATATTTTGACAGATAATAATGCCCAGAAAACCATATAGCATAATCTAATCAATGAACTGATATAATATTAACAACTAAAAAAAGAGTAAAAATTATAAGAAAAATAATAATAATAATAATAAAAGGTAAAAACTTTACAGCATATTGGCATGTTGTATATCTGCTTCAATAACCTTAAGAGATTCTTGACAAGTAGTAGACTTTGCAAGTTGAAAACCCATCATCTAATTAAGTAATTAACCCTTCTTTTTTTTGCTTTCAACTTAATTGAATTAGTATTTTAGAGGAAAAATGAGAAGTTGATAATTATGAATTTAGAGAGAAAACCCAGTAATTTAAAGGGATTAATTTTGTTTTTTGTTTTTTGAAAAAGAAAGGTATTTTGTTTTGGGTTGAAATTGATGAGTTTGCAGTTTGCTAAGGACAGGCTGGTGTGTTTTAAGCAACAGAGAAGAGAAGGCTAATCCCTTTCCAAAACAGAATGTTCAAGGAATAGGTTTGGATAATAATAATAATCACTTGGTCAACTACATTTGTTTATTTAGAATTAGAAACTAATTTTGTAGGATAATTGATTACATATTAGATACTCTATATTCAAAAAAATAAAATTATAATAATGAATAAAGTATTAATTACAGAGCATAATATATGTGAAACATGATTTCTCATTGAAGACGGACAATATCCGTTATAAGTTGAAAACGGATATTATCTCTATCACAACATGCATTTGGGAGAGCAAGTGCCGTCACAAAACTGAAGACGAATAGTGACATTTTCACAATATGCAAGACAATATCCGTTTTTAGCTTGTGATGGATATTGCCCGTATTAGTGAAACATACATTCCATGCATTTGTTTAGAATTACATGTGGCAAAAAAAGATCATGGCTATGGCTCGTTATTAAATAATCGTACTCAATCTTCATTTCTTATTTTTTAAAAATAAAGTGTCACAATATTGTGAAAAAAAAAAAGATAAATTGTTGAAAACACCCTTTAATGTTACGCTTTTTAAAAATTAATACCTTACAAAAAAATTCAAAACTTAATACCTTAAACTAGCATTACGACATATTTTGATATCTTAAGTGACTTTCGATCACCAAAAATGGAATATTCCGTCAACTTTTAAAATTTCCTTCCAAATTTCCGATTTTATCCCCATTATACCCTTGTTCTTTTTTCAGCAACTTTCCTCTTTTAATTTTTACAACTACTATATATAAAAACGGAAATATTTGAAGGTTTCTGATTGGCTGCTGAAAACAAGGGAGGTAAAAAGCAAACTTGGTCACACCCACATTTTTCACAAATTATTTAATTACTCTCTCTTCTCTCAACTCCTTTTCCTTTCTACATTTTTTCTTATTTTATTTTGAAATTTAAGAACTTTAATTACTCTTATCTCTCAACTCTATATTCTTCAATATATAAACTATACAAAAGCAGATAATAAACCATAAAATTCTATAAATGATATTACAAATAGTTATGAAAATTAAAAAAATTACAAGTTGAAAAATTTGTATGAATCAACTAAAAAAATACAAATATAATGTGAACTGTTACTACTCTCTGGTTTCAATTTCAATGGGTGACCCAAAATGTAAAAAATAATATATTTAGGCACAAAAATTGAAAGTTAAAAAAAAAACAGAATAACAAAATTAATAACAATAATGTTTAAATTATGTTATAAAATAATTGACATATCCCTAAAATTAAATGAATAATAATTACCAAATATTACTTTTTTTTTCATTTGAAAATATGAAAAGAGTTTTAATGTCAGTGATAACAAAAAAAAAAGTATGCATGTACAACATGATTTTAATATACAAATATAAGTTTTAATAAATAAAAAACGAACAAAACCCATAATTCCATCAAATTATAAAAATTGCTTATTAATAATAAAAGAACAATAAGAAAACACACTTAACAATTAAATGGGTCAAATAAATGGGCTGATTATAAAACGAGAGTTTTGTCATATAAATAGTTCATATAAACCGGTCTTCAATCATGATCAGCTTTATTGTGCAAAATACAGAGAAATACAGAGTTACAAGCAAACACGGCTTGAAGCTATTGATTTGCGACAATAAGCGTACATCAAATAAGATATGCAACGTACTTAGTGTACAATGAATTTATCTACAAACATAATTTGCATTGTAGGATAGTGATTAGTAACTGAAATTATATGTATGTCAATTGTAGACTATTTATATCGTCACGGTATTGAACATTTAATCACGCTCATTTTATATGATCATGTATCCAACAATTGCGTCTACTATTATGACCCGTGCATTAAATGCACGAGTTTAAAACTAGTTTCATCTTATTCTTCTAACTCCATCTTCATTTGAGCTCAATCTCTAACTTTTACATTTCACCCTCTTTATTCTCTCTTCTATTTTTGATATCTTTTGTACTTATATAATTTGGTTATGAATCTATAATTAGGGTTCATGAAATTTGGGGCTAATTTCTGTGATGAACCTCAAATTGAGTTTCAACAGGTAAAAGAAAAACTTGATAATGAAAATGGGAAGCCATTTTAAAGGAAGAAAATATCTCAAGGAATAGAGCAAAAAATGAAAGCTTGAGATGAAAAAGTTTAAGAATGCAAAGGATAAAGTTGTTGTTAGTAATCATCTTCCAAAGAAATACCCAACAAAATTGATAGACATATCAATTAAGATAGTTGTTATTGTTCTCTTATTTGGGGAAATATGTTATTAGGTTGGTTTAACTAAAAGGGGATAAGAATTAATTATGGGTGCTATGTGTTGAGGAAGAGGGTATATATAATAAAGGCAAGGGTAAAATGGGTAGTTTCTATTTTTTTTCGGTCAATACTTAGTTAAGGTACTAAAATATGTAAAAATGCTAGTCAAAGGTATTAAGTTTTGAATTTTTTTTGATAAGGTATTAAGTTTTAAAAAGTGTAACATTAAATGGTGTTTTCAACAACTAATCCAAAGAAAGAATGGGTGGCGGCATATGAAAAGAGACATTAAAATGAGTTAGAAAGAGCAGTAACCTATTATTTTTGGGTCAATTTAGTGATTTTTTACATGTATAAAAGTTAGCACTTGAGTAAGAAATATGAATAGTCCCTTATTATTCACTAAGTCTTGTTTGTGATGGCGCGACCCGTCGCAAGTTTGTGATGAGTCAAATCTCCCTCATAAAGAGCAAGTGGCAAGGCAAGTTGGGGATTCACTTGTCACCTACTTGCCTTGCCACTTGCTCTTTGTGAGGGGAATTTGACACATCGCAAGCTTGCGACGGTTCGCCCCGTCACAAATGAGAATTTGTGTAGTTTTTGTTGTATGAGTATTGTTGAGGTAGAAATATTAACTAAGAGTAAAAATAATGCAAAAGGAAAAAGGAAAATTCCACATAAATATGTTGGATAAGACATATCTACTACTAATAAAAGAGGATATAAGGGTGACCCATTTTTCAGTGTGCTTATACCCTTGAATGACATCACTATTTACAAAGTTGCCACTTCCAGATTGTTCACTCTTTCCTTCACTTATCTCTTTCATTTTCATTTCTTCTACCTTTTTCCCTAAAAACAAATAAAACCCTCATTTTCATTTCTTCTACCTTTTTCCCTAAAACAAATAAAACTCTCGTCTGTCTCTCTTTCCTCAAAAACCCAGAAATTTTCAAAGATGGTGGAAGGGTCCAGGTCTTTACTATGACAATGGAAAGAAAGCTATAGGTTATCCCCCCCCCCCCCTTTTTAAGATCTACGATTTTCTTTATTTTTTATCAATTATTTTGTTCAAAGTTTTAATCTTTTTCTGTTATTTTGTGTTATAATCTACTATATACTAATCCACAAACATTTGCTGCTCTGTGATTGGCTCCAGGATTTCAGGAATAGTGGGCCCCACATCAAAACTAAAACATTAATTATTCTCTCTATTCACTTATCCGAATTAATTACTCTCTCTCCTCATTTCTTAATCTTATATTTCTTTCTATTATTAACCAAAATCTGTCATTTGTCAATAAAAAACCAACCGTGATAAAAAAACATATATTAATATGGTCAAAATGTGCATATATTAAAATGAACGAAAATTTACAGAGAGTATTTTTTTTTAAGAAATTGTGGAAATACAAAAAAAATCAAAGGTCAAGTTTTAACAATTTCTTATTATGCTTATATTTACATAATAAAAATTCAACAAAATTCAAAATCAAGCCCAATTGAAAGATTTTTGAAAAATATATTAATTCAGAAATTATTTGTTCTTCACATATTCACTAGATTAAGATGTTGTAGATCTAAATACATGAAAATGATTACAATTTTTAAGATTAACATAAAAAAAATTAATTAAACATTAAAATTATACCATAAATTTAAGAGAACATGACCTCATATATAGGTGTTGAAATATGAACAAAAGAAATACTTGAAGATGAGTATTTTTCCAGATTTATACAAAACAAAATCGTTCGAATAAGATTTATTTCACTCTTTTAAAATAAGAGTAATGATAGTATATGAATGAGTAATATGAGATATTTTTATTGCTAAAAAAATAAAAATAAAAAGTGATTAGACATAGAAATTAAATTAGGGTGAGAGTAAAGAGATTTGTGCCCAAGAATAAAATCAACAAAATATGTAAAAACATGGAAGATGATGAGAGGTGAATATAGGGTTTGAGACTTTGAGGTTATATGTGGTGAGGGTGAGGGTGAGTGTGAGGCCGAGGGTTGAATGAGAGTTTGGTGAGTGTCATATTTTAGGGTTTGTTGGTTTACTACATGGACCAAGTTTTGTATTATGGTCCAACCTTCGTTTATGAGCTAATAAATATAATAAAAGTGAGTTTCTTCATACTCCCTCCCATCTAAACCAAAGGTTACATGGGAGGTAGCACAAGTTTTAAGAAAACGTAGAAAAGAGAAATGTAGTATTGGAATAAAAGTTGGACCGCTTGAGTAATTAATGTTAGTTGGGTGGGTGGGGTAATGACATATTGTGTAAATATATAGGGTAAATGAGGAGTAATTGTCTTATTTGTTACCCGAAAAGGAATGGGTAGTTTGGTTTGGATGGTCCAAATAAGGTAAGTGTAACATTTGGTTTGGATGGGAGGGAGTATTTAACTAAATTATTAGGAATGAGAATATTATATTATTTGTGATATTATTATTGAAAAAAATATATGTAGAAATAGGTAATTGCATAGCATATATGTTACCAAAATACTCAATGATGAAATTATAAATTACAGTATAATTTATTTCTTATTAAATTTACTCCATATGTGCCGTCATTTGTTTATCTTTGCTTTTGCCACAAAAACTAAAGAAAGAGTAAGGGGTCATTTGTATTTGTACTTAGTAGATGAAAAATGGACAATAGTTCGGGTTTAAATTAATCACATAAAATACATTCTAATATAGAAAGGTCAAATGAATGAGACACCCTAAAATAAAATGGTAAACAAATGACCGGGGTGAAGGGACTAATAATAAATAAAAACCTATTAAACCTATTATTTTTATATCCGATGTAAATTATATATTAATTTTAAAGAGGTATTAATTTTTAGAATTATAGATAACAAGTAAATAGTGTGTAATGTGAGATAACTTCTAACACAAATTCTTATTTAAGAGATGTGTATTTATTTTATAGTTAAAACAACATTAATTGATTAACATTTTAAATTTTAATTATATGAATTTTAGTCTTCAATATTTATGCATTTAATCGAATTGTGAAATATTCGATATTACTTCAGGCCCGTGCAATTCTGCACGGGTTTAAAACTAGTTGATGTGTTATAGTGATTAAATTATTTTTATCTATACTTAGATTCATATTTTAGTGATTCATTTGTCTAAAGTTGAAATATTTTGGGGTTTAGTGATTAAATTGTCTTTATATATACTTCCTTCATTCAACTTCACTCTACCACTTTCATTTTTGTTCCCTATTCATGAGTCGGCATCTAATTGCAATTTTCTCTCAATATATAAGTGAAAATATATTCATGTGTGATCTTGTTTGATTCGTCTTTACGAGTACATTATTAATATCCAACTTTTATAATTTTTGCAAACACGTAGCTAACGATATTTACCGAGGAAAACACGTCTCGGCAAACGTGAAAAAATAATTTGGTGGAGTGGAGTTGAATGGAGGAAGTATATACTTAGATTCAAATTTTAGTAATTAATTTGTCCAAAGTTGTAATCTTTTGCTGTTATTTTGTGTTGTAATTGATGGGTTTTAGACTTTTAGTGACTATTAAATGGTCTATATATATACTTAGATTCATATTTTAGTGAATAATTTGTCTTAAGTTTGAATCTTTTGGGTTTTATTGATTAAATTGTCTTTATATATATACTTAGATTCATATTTTAGTGAGGTTTGAACTTGATTCCATTTATTTATAATTAATGTTTAATTGCTAGGTTTTAATTGTAAAGTTGTAAAATTTCTTGTTTATAATAATTGGGTTCCATTTATTTTCCATGTTTATTTTATTTTTGTTGATAAAGCTTTAATTTTTCTAGGGTTTTATTAGTATAGAGATGTAAAATTGTATAATTACTGGGTTTTTATTTATTCAGTATTAATAATTGGGTTTCATGTATTTATAATTATTAATGGGTTTTGGCTGGTAGTGTTTAATTGTTCAGTTTTGATTGGGAAAATTGTAAATTTTCTTGGTTTAATTCGATTAATTTTGAGTTTTTTATGCTTTTGTTGATAAAGTTGTTGTAAAGAACTAAAGACAAGGTACCAAACTTTATAAGAGAAGAAAAGATAGTAATAGAACAGCAAACCTTTCTCCGCAGCAGCTCTAATTGCATTCATATTTGCAGTACCATTGATCTTATATATAAGTGAATTGGACCCAAAACCACCAACAGAGGATATCTGCAAAGTTTCATAAGTCCAATCAAGAATCCAATCTCTGCAACTAGAGTTAATAAATACTTCAAGACTCAAGTAGCCAATGGAGGTAAAGGTAAACAGAAAAACACGTATATGATATTCAAGGTCTCACTATCCCAACAAACACCACTAAGGCAGTAACTACATTATGAGTGGCGGTCACAAGCTTGTGACCTTTCACAACCACCTTTCCATTTTCATATTACTTTAACCTGTTGTGAGGCGTCACAAGCTTGTGACCGTCACAAATGAGATTTTGCCTTTGTGGATAAAGTTGTGATATTTATTGTATGTGTTGATGAGGGTTAGAACTTGTGGGTGTGTTTTTGTAGGTAATCTACAACAGGGAGACTGACATGAGTAGAGGGTTTGGTTTTGTGACAATGAGCACAGTTGAAGAAGCAGACAAGGCTGTCGAAATGTTCAGTAATTATGTATGTTCACCACTTCACTCTCTTACTTTGTTGTATAATTCTATAACTAGTTTTGTCACCCGTGAAATTCACGGTTCTCCTTAGTGTTATATTATTATTTATTTAGTTTCTAAGTTATGGTGTAATTTTTTAACACTTTCCTTTATATCGATAGCGGTTTTGCTGCTTCTATTTTTATAAGTTATCGATTTACGAAGTATGTTTTACCTTCGTTAATCTACATTTTCATAGTTATGCCATACGTTACATTCTACATATTTATGAACAGATAACAATAAAAACACATACGAGAGAACTATATTGGTGTGTATGGATTCTCTCAATCTAATAAGAAGAAATGAAAGTTCCGTTGCTTTTTAATGATCTAGATTTGCTCATATACATCTAAAGGTCTATGTATATATCTTATCTTAAAATGAAGTAAAAATTCAACTTTCCGTTTGGTACTTTTAGAAGTACTATGTAGTCGATCAACAACTCTTATACAATTAATAAATGATTAAAAAGGATCCTTGAGTAATGATATCGCCTTCATCTCAAATTATAGAGCATGGATAACTATAAGTTTGGATTATAAATAAACTTCACGAAATAATAAAAGTTAACATTATATTAAATAAACAATATCGTTTGCTTCCTTTGTGAATTTACATATACCAATTGTTGACTATTAATAAGGTAAACCATCGTCACTTAGAATGCTTTCAATCATGTCCCACTTGACAGTGAATCACATTCATCTTGTGACACCACTGTATTGCGTACCCTTTTTCTCGAGCTCGTACGTAACCCCTACAATTGTAGGTAAAATCAAAATCATGCACCGAAACCTACAAGTTAATGTAAGCATTTGGTAAGATAAGCAACATTAAGATCACCCAAGTTTAATCTCCTTAATACCTTCTCAACATCTAAAATTGATACAAATAAAAGTTGAAGGGCAGTAATGTACATCAAGTAAATGAAAGAAGTACTCCGTTCGTCCCAATCATCGGTTTACTTTTTATATTTTTTGTGAGAAAGATTTTAATAAAAGGTACGCTTTAACTTGTGAAAACGAATTGTGAAGGTTGATTATGAAATTTACGTAGAACTTCACAAGTGCAAGTCTCTTAAAAACACATTATTTGAGAGTATGAGTTTGAAAACGTTATGATTATGGCATGAATTTCCCAAATTTTCCAAACATCTACGAAATGCAGTCTTGAAAATAGTGATGCCTACCGTACATTTAAGTGGGGCTGGTTAAGTTGTAAATAATGTCTACCTTGTTTTCATTTTAAATCTATAAACATTAAAGAACTAATATTAATATGGAAGAACAAATTAAAAAACATCTGAAAGAATACATACAAGCAAAAACTGAAATTATAACAAAACAAATAATGAACATGAAGAATGTGAGACCAAATAAATCGTGGCGCACCTTGGATCTTCAAGTATGAGTTGTAACATCGCGAGAGAAATTAAAAGACAACGAAGGTTTGAAAGACATGTTAGCATATAAGCAATAACTTATGAGTCAATCAACAAAAGAAATCAGGAGATTAGTTATTTCATTTAAAAAAATTTATTTAATATAAAATAGAATTTACCTCAATCCAATTCTCATGCTAATATACGAAATGATGATGCTTCAAATCGTCTCTAGCTTTGCTCTATCTATTATCAAGTTAAAAATATAGTATTCAAAGGTAACGTACCGACAAAGTAAAAACAATAAAAATAAACAAATGTTGAACACAAAGTTACAAGAAATTATGAAATTCATATAAGTGGATTTTCACGAAATTCTCAAAATAACAAAGTAGAACTCACCGTAGAAAAAGAGGGTAATAAGTGGATGGCAACAACGAATATCTACTTACTTTGATTAGCTTTGTTTGGTGTCACCACTCATACATATAAATATTACGGAGTAATTTATATAAAAAAGTAAAACCTTAATTCCATTTATTTAGCAAGTATATGGAAAGGGGCTAAGAGCAATTAAGAAAGAGAAATTAATAGAGGGGAAGTGAAAGAGTTAGGCAAATTGAAAAGCCATGAAGGAGAGGTAGAAAAGACGAAGAAGCTTGAACGTTCTTAGCTTTATCAACAATTATTAGAATTAATTAATTAATTAATATGGAGTAGTATTTTTTTGTCTTTCGATGTTAGCTCAGGCTAATGCATGCCTTTTTCTTGTGAGACTCAACGTATACATCTTACACAATAGCTTTGAAGGTTGATACGTGGATTGCTCAAATTACCCTTTTAATATTATTGTATAGATACTTGTGTTTTGTTGTGTTTTTTAATGTAAAGTTTTTTTGAACATTATGGCCGTGTTCAGTGCGGAAAGTATATGCTTTGGTGTGTTTTTAGCGTGGGGCTGTTAACTCGAGGGAATTTGGGTTTTAGTGATTACATTGTTTTTATATATACTTAGATTCATATTTTAGTGATTAATTTGTCTAAAGTTGTAATCTTTTGGGTTTAGTGATTAAATTGTCTTTATATATATACTTAGATTCATATTTTACTGATTAATTTGTCCAAATTTGTAATCTTTTTTACTTTTTATTTGATGGGTTGTTTTAATTTTGTGTTATATTTGATGTGTTGTCAATATATTTTGTGTTTGTAATGATACGTAATTTATTTTTTAGTGATTAATTTGTCCAAAGTTTTAATCTTTTGCACTTTTTATTTGATGAGTTGTTGGTAATTTGTGTTTTAGTTGATGGGTTGTCTTTATTTTCTGTTTTTATGTGACATTAATGTTGGTTTTCCACCATTTTTATGATATTTTTCCATTTTTAATGACATTCATGTTTAGCCATTAATTTGTTCAAAGTTGTAATCTTTTACAATTTTTAGTTGATGTGTTGCTGTTAATTTGTGTTAAAATTGATGGGTTGTCTTTATTTTCAGTTTTTATGTGTCATTGATGTTAGTTTTCCACCATTTTTATGATACTTTTTTCAATCCTTAGTGATTAATTTATCAAAGTTATAATCTTGTGCACTTTCTATTTGATGGGTTGCAATTTATTTGTGTTTAAATTGATGGGTTGTCATTTTTCTGATACTTCCATCTTTAGTGATTAATTTATTTTCCAAGCTATTATCTTTTGCACTTTTTATTTGATGGGTTGTTGTTAGATGGTGTTAAACTAGTCTTAAACCCGTGCAATATGTTATCTAAAATATTATTGTTATTATGGAAAAAAATTTAAAGACATGTACATGTTTTCTTTATATTAAGTTGTACATATATAAGATATTATATTTATTTTCAAGGTAAAGACCTATAAACTTTGACTTGCGACTTGATTGACCGGTTAATTTCGGGTCGAAACCCGACCCGAGTTATTAACTTGATGGGTAAGACCTGTTTATTTTCTTGCGTGTAATTTAACCTTGGTCCTTATTATATCTCAAACTTGACTCATCCCCTATATCTTAACTCAACTTGTATAACCAAGCACGAATGCTTCTCCCATCTCTCAATCGGCCTCTCATCTCAAGCACCTTAACACCATATCAATCACCCCATATAATAAACATAGTACAATACAATCCAAAATATACAATGAGAATCTTTAATAATTTCAAAGGCCCCAGTCTTGCTATTTTGCCTTTTTTCATTGTATGACTATAACATCTTCCATATTTAATAATTATTATTACTAAAGTATTCAGGTATTAATAGTCTACAACATGATTTTTTTTATCAAAAGGTATTTTTTATTTTATTTTTTGTATTAAGTGATTTTTTTCATTTTTTGGTAATGTTTATTTTTTCCAAATATTTATTTATGTTTTCTCTCTATTTTTTATACAGTAGAATATAAATTTTCAATTTCATATACCATTAGTTTCACACATCTTAGAAAAAAAATTATCTAAAAATAATTCTGCTATTTAAAATATATTTCGGATCTACATAATCAATAACTATGGCGTTTGTAATTCAACAAAAATACGAAGTAATTGTTAAATGGGATCTAAAAGTGTTACTCCCTATTTTTCAAGAAATAAATCCAAAAAAAAGCTGACTTTTCAACTTTCTACTTTTATGCTTTGCTTGCCACATGAGATTTGTGGTTGTTCTTTTAATAAGGAGAGATTGATGGGTTGTGTTAATGTTTTGTTTTATGTGACATTTGCAAGAAAGCGAAAAGGTAATTTGAATAAAATTGTGATGAAACAGCAAATAATACTCAAAGGAAACTGAAGTAAATATCTCCATGGCTTTCTATGGGTTTAATGTCAGGATACAACAAGAGTATAGTCCAAAAATTTGAATGCGTTAAAGTTTGCGTACAAAGCCACTGAATCCATAATATAAGTATCAATGTTTGCGTAATAGCTCCAAAGTTATAATCTGTCTCTTTTTTATTTGATGGGTTGCTTTTTTTGGCGTGTTAATCCATAATTGGTCTCTTCTAAGGAGGTTTTACACTAATATAGTGTAAAACTCGTCCCATCGACATGAAAATGACTCCCAAATATTAAAGAGGTCCTTATAACAAGGATCCGAATATTTTTGATTAATTTTGTGTTTAATCAATGGGTTGTCTCGATTTTGTGTTTTTATGTGACACTGGCAAGGTTAGCGGTTAATTTTCTACCTTTTCAATGAAACTGTCATTTTTTAGGGATTTATGGAATCAAAGTTACAATTTTTGGCAATTTTTTTTCCAACGATTGCTGTTAATATTTTTTTAAACTGATGGGTTGCCTTTATATTGTGTTTTTATGAGACGGGTTGTGATTTCGTAGCCGGCTGGTTGGTTTTAATTGATTGATTTTCGGTTTGATGGTATCAGATCCTCTGTACAAGGACTACCAAAGTGATCAAAAGTTTACTCTTACCTCTGTCACCAACTCTGGAATTATAAGTTTTCCTATATACTTCTTTTTGCTCGTGTTTTCTGTACGTTGTAACTTGGTGTAATTTGTTGATATTAGATATGATTACTTCATTGTTTTAATTGTACTTTATATATATGATTTGAAAAATTTATTAGAGTAATCATTTTCACTGTAAGGCACATAATGTTTTTGTTTCGACTTCTGAGTTTTGTTGAATAATTGTCTATTTTGGAGGATTATGTCATGTTTATAGTATCTAGATTGTACTCACCCCTAAGAATTGTTTGAATGTCGTTTTGTGTCCTTAAAACCGAGGCGAGGTTAGGCACTGGTAAATATAATACATGGTTTCTATGTTTGCCTAAAACCGATCAGGGTAGAAATGATCAGATTTGTATCCCGAGGATCACGACTTTGAGGATGATATGGTAGTTTATGTTGTGATTCTTGGCTCATTTTAATGGAAACCAATATATTTATTTTGTAATAAATATATTTACTCTCTCTTATCCTGTAGCAGCCATTGTGCAAGGCTATGTTTCATTCCTTAACTTGCATCTCTTTCTTTATCTATATAGAGGAGTATGGAGCAGCCTTTCTGTTTAAATTTTCTGAATCTCATTGCTTGTTAAGGTTTATATGGTTGTATTATTCGAATAAATTCCATGTAGCTCTTTGCTTCATACATCGTTGTATCTTGTCATTATATCTTTTGCGTGTTTTTACACCTTCTCATTGTATCCTTTGCACGTGTTTAGGTTATCACTTCTACTGGAACCAAAAAGGGAGAGTTATTACTGGCAAATATTGGCACCAAAATCATAAACAAGAACGTGAGTACTGATTTCAAAGTTGATACCAACTCTAATGTGAGTAATATATGTTTCTTTTGCTTTACTATTTGCCGATATATGACCCATATGACGATGTTACATTATCTTTACAAGTTGTCTTTCTTCACTCTCAAAGATGTGTCGTTACGCATATATCCTCTTTTATTATTAGTAGGAACCATAATTTTTCCCTTTTCTCTTGTATTAATAAACACTGCCAGCATTGTCTCGCTGCTGTTGCTTGTCGTCTTTAGCCTCTCGAGGTACCACCTTATACAACTTATTCTTCCTATTGCTAGATCTGCCTACTAAGCTCCTTGATTTGTAACTGATAATATAGTATATGTCCTTTTTCATGGTTAGGCAACTTAATTAATTCTTTCAGCATATTCTGGAAAATAATATTTTCTTCACCAAAATGCACTTCGTAAATATCAACCTACTAATAAATTAGGTTATTTTTTGTCTTCTTACTGTCATATAACTCTTGTCCTTTTCTGTCATATGCAGGTTCATGCATGTGGCTTCCAAGTGTACTCTTCTGTTGCAATTACATTTCAAAAGATGAGTATGCCATCTATACAAGTCCCATGTCTTTTCCTGCCGCTTCCTAGCTTTATTTGCATGTTACCAACACAGAAAGATGCTGCCACCTGTTACTATTAGAAATAATTATGTGTATAGGTGTCTCTTTTCTGCTGTTTTTTTGTAATATTGCTCTGAAATTGTGTTTTTGTTGCATGTACTTATTGGAATTTTTCCTATACTATTCATATAATAACTAAGAACTCAAATCTTTTTCCTCTCGCCTTTAAATATCCTATTTGTTTCAGATCTTACCACAAATTACATTCTCTACGACTACACTTTTTATCGTTGACGCCGTCAGTTTAGAGGAGATCTTACTTCAGTACATTAATTTTAAGGTAAGTACATGTATATAATTGTATTAAAATTTCTTTATACATGAACAAAGATAGTTTTTCCTTGGAGTACTACTTATTAACACTGAAAAAGCCAATCTGAGTCCGGTATTATCTGATCGTTAACTGCATTAACTCCAAAATAAATGTATGCGTCATAGTTTATTAACTTCTGCAGGTTAATATAGACATCATTTTTACATTGGCTGTAAACTAAACTTTTTATTTTTTTTCTTTTT
The DNA here is from genome assembly GCA_022085475.1 of Heliosperma pusillum. NCBI lineage: Eukaryota > Viridiplantae > Streptophyta > Magnoliopsida > Caryophyllales > Caryophyllaceae > Heliosperma > Heliosperma pusillum. The sequence continues at coordinate 174,891 of JAIUZE010000849.1, read as the reverse complement.
CTCATGTAAGTTACTTCTATTGTATCGATGAACGACATTTAGCTTAATGGCTACGAGGCTAAGACTATGCTTTTACCAATTTATATACGAGTGTTTGGTGGTTAATCCGACAGTTTCTATTTATGTTTCTAAATTTTCCGATTATGAAACTGCCATTTTTAAATCGGATGTGGTATAATAGAATAATTTGTTGAATAGTTAGTTGCTTTTTTTGTGGTTTGTAACTCTAAATTTAGTTGAACGTTATTACTTAAACTAATTTTGGATAAACGGATTAACTTCAAAGAAATAAACTCATTATCGCTTTATATGAAAGACAAACCGATCTCTATGATAAATAAAAGACCGTTAGCGACTTCTACTTCGATTTTCTCCTGTGTTTTCTACTTCGGTTTTTATTTTTTTATTTTCAGGAAAATTGGTATTGTTTATTGTTTTATTATGAAGTTTTTTTTTTTATTTTCTCCTGTGTTTTCTACTTCGATAAAGCGCCACCCGGTGGTACTGAATTTCGGCGCCACCTTAATTAAAAAAATAAAAAAATAAAAAAATAAAATGTTATTTTTTGTTTTGGCGCCAAAGTTATAAGGGTAGATAAGTAATTTTATTTCTATTCAACATCTATAGTAATTTTATTTCTATCCAAAATCTATTTAACTCAAAGCTTTGTTTTTCATCTAATGAGTTCTTTCATTTACAAGCCGACAAATGAGAGAATTTAATACAATCCCTCGCAAAGAAGACACATTGTCATGTATTTCATACGGTTTTAAATTTGAAGCAATACTAACTATTTCATTTGTTAATTGAGTGTCTTCATGCTTAGTCTAAAAAATGAACAACATTTAATGACATGTTTACGCCTACTGATCTTATCATACACGGACTATATGGAAGTTGCCATTTATCTACACAACTGCAATCTAATTAATGCTACTACCTTTTCGAATTTACAACCCCAAATGCATAATCGATTGAGTTTGATATCAAACTGAAATCTTATCAAACTGAAATCTTTTTTGTTTGATCAATCAGAATCCGTTGATTTTAAAAAAAACCGCTTTTAAACTGTATTTTTGTAAAAACGAATTTAAAATAATAATCCGTTAAATTCATCCTTACCCAATAATTAAGTACCAGTTCACCAAGTTCTTTATCTAATACATATTTGACATTGTTTATTTGTTCAAATGCATCCCTGAGATGAAATGGTGTACAAAAATACAGCAATCTTAATGAACTTGTTTTTGTAACAAATCACCTCAAAAAGATGCGAAGTCTACTGGCATTGTTTTTTGCTATTCGATATTATGCACACTTTGAATTTCCTAAACTACCCTTTATTACTAATTAGTTCGAAGTCTAAAATTTAGATGTGGAAATTTAAAATACGAATGTAATTTACTAAAATATCCTCGGTGGCGCCCAATTTAGGTACCACCCGGTGGCGCCATCTCATTTTTCTTTTTATATTAATACAATAACAATCAAATATAAGCGAAGGTGCCTTACAAAATAGATGTACACTACTTTTTGGATTTCTTTTTAAATGGACTCCAAAAATACGTTATCAGGATTAACCAAGCTATTGGTCAATGTGATTTTGCGTATGATTTGTTTTACAACTTTATTTACTAAATTTTTTTTATCACTGTAACATATACATATGTTATCTATGCGAATTTTTTCCGCTGCGTTTGAATATTTATTTGTCTTTTTTTTTTTCAAATATATCTATTTATTTATTAACTAATTTTATGCTACATACTTGTATATTATTACAATTATTTTGTTGATCGTATAACAGTTTAATTTATGTAAAAATATTACTTTTTTATAACTACATTTTTTGTCAAGTTTATATTATTATAAGAAAGAAAACGGACAGATCTAACGCTATAGGCGTTGTACTTATACCTTATCATTTACATTAACCTTCTATTACGTCTTTTCTGCTTCCAGGGAAGAACCCAGTAGGTGGCAAGGGGTGGCAGACGCTAGCCCAAAGCAAAAAAAAAATAGTTTAAACGTTCGTATTTTGTTTAAACGTTCGTATTTGGACACCCCAAATATGAGAGTAAAAGAATCCCCTATATATTAAAACACAAACATTTACTTCATTCTCCTTCACCCACATCATCAAAACAACAATCATTAATCTATAACATTTATTTATGGTGGACCACCACCACCCACTCTTAATTCTTTAATTTCTTTTCTTTACTCTACAAACCAAGCCTTAATTCATTAAAAATTTTTTTTCCAAAAGTATAAAAATAAAACGAAAACTAAATATTTTGGAGTATTATTGTAACTCAAAAAACATTAACAGCAACTTAAAAAAATCCGGCAAGGCGACAAAAATTATTTTCTTTTAACAATTTTATATTCATAGACAATAGTATTAAAAAAAATCAAAATTTTCGTTCATTAATTCAATGATACATTTTGTTAGGGGTAATAAAAATGAAAATGTTAGAAAGGAAGATACTTTAAATATAATATTTTCACAATACTATATTGTACAAGTATTGTGTTATTTAAATCTTCTATTAAATTTTAAATTTTAAATCTACAATCTATAAAATCAATTAAGTTCAGAATAACATGTAAAAAATGATTCATAATAAATCACATGTTTGTTTTTTCACGATTGAGCAAAATTAGAAAACGGTGTAGGTTACTAATATTTGATATAAAACTTATTCCTACACAATTTGTATTAAAAAAAATTACAGAATTAAATAATTTTTTTTACTAACCTAAAATTTAAGCCTTTAAGACATGCAAACACAAGTCTTCTTTTTTGTATACCAGAATAATCAATCACAAAAAAAATAAAAAAAATTAGGTGTGCATTTATGATGTAAATGAAGATATTTGGCCGTTTGGTTTAAGATTTTAAGTTGGGCTAAAGATGATGAACTGATGAAGGGTTGTGTATGAGAAAAAAAAAGTGGCTAGCATGGCTAGCAATTCACACACGAAAAAGATGCTATGTAGAGTGTAGAGTATATGTGAGGCGAGTGAGGGAAATTAGGGGTTTCTATTTTTGGGATTTGTGAGTGTTTTAGATTGATTGTTAATCCCTCCATACCGGTGAATGGATCTCAATTTCCATTTTTGGGTGTATCATTCATTTGTTATCTATTTGTATATTGGGTAAGTATTGAGCAAATGGCTAGAGTGGGCAAGTGGACATATTTTCTTTAATATATTGATCTATTTGACAAATTATATTCTTGTCTTCGTCTTTGTGTAGAATGAAAAAGATAACAATTCATTGAGACAGAGGGAGTATTAGGCATGTAATGCAAATAGTTATGGACCTTGTGGTACTGTTTGGAGCCCAGTTTGAATGAATTTAAAATACAAAAATGAACGATGATTGGCAAGACTCGCAAATTTGGATCCCAGTTTAAATGAACTGAAGTACAAAAATTTGTAACACGCATTACAGCCCGCAAAAATGACACCCCTACTCTACAGACTTACCTCTTTTTTCCTTTTACGAATTTACTTTTTATAAGCCAAATTTGAAATGATGGCATATAAACAACTTCACAACAATATAACTAGAGTCGGCGGTGGGCCGTGCCGGCCCGCGCCCCGGCCCGTCGTGTCAGCCCCAAATTTTGGCCCGGTCCAGGCCCGGTCCGTCGGTCCACTGGGCCGTATCGTGCCGGCCCGACCACCTCTACCCGCTGCCGCCGCTCGACCATTGGCCCGGGAAAATCGGGCCCGTGCCGTGCCTGGCCCGTGGGCTCGGTCGTGCCTAACCTGGGCCGACCCAATGTAATTTTTGTATAAAAAAAAATTGATTTTTTAATAAATAAATTATGAATAATGAATAAGAAATATTAATAATGATTTAAAAATATATAATTTATTAGTTACTTAATTAATAATGTATAATCAACTAAATATTAATGTAATTAATTATAAATATTAACGTAATTAATTATAAATTCTAATGAGACCCCGTGCTTGGGTCGTGCCGCCGTGTCAGGCCCGTCATGCCTATCTCAGGCCGTGCCACCCCGTGCCCGTGCCGGGCCGTGCCTTGGCACGGGATTTCTCCATTAGCCGCGCCGTGGCCCGCCTCCTTACCTGTCGTGCCGGACCCGTGTCTGCCCGAACTTTCGCTCGGGCTCGTGCCGTGTTGGGCCGGATTCGTGCCGGACCCGTGCCGCCCGTCGTGCATTTGGCCCGACTGCCAACTCTAACTATAACATAACATTAATTCTTAAACTTAAAACGGTTAAAAACAAGACCTACTCCATAACATATAACCTACAATGTAAATTTTATTGTAACATGTGTTCTATCAAAATTTTCCAAACAGTCCCGTGCAATTTCTGCACAGGCTTAAAACTAGTAATATAAATAAAGGGCAAAGTATATGCAAGAAAATTGGGGTGGCTAAGTGGTAAAACTTATAGTACTAGAGGAAGAAAGTTTAGAATTTAACTCCTTCTATTACTGCCTTTTTTTTTCGTTGAATATTTATGTGTTTCATTTACATCACAATTTTTTCTTGATAACCATTTTTAGCGGAAAATTGTTTAATATATTTGGTATCCCAAAGCTTTAGTCCTAGGTTTGCCCATGTCTGCTTCTTTAGATTTGCACATGATATGACATTTTAATGCACTTGCGATTACCATAGTTTTTAAATGCCGAATCTTCTAAGTTGAAAACTTAATATACTTATTGTTGGAATACGTATACCTTTTTTTTTATGAATAATCAAAGAGGCGTAAATAAATTCTTATGATACTCAGAAGGACAATAAATAATTTATTAATATTTGTCTCTTTTACATAATTTTTTTGCTGTGTATCCAGAGGATTTTCAGTTCTGCTGAATAATTGTTCAATATGAATCTATTCAAGCACGCTGCGTCGTGTTCTCGTACAAATCGATTGACTAAGAAAAATTGCCCAGTCTTATCGCCTTCTACTCGAAAGGGTAAACAAAAAAATTCCCATCTTCAGCATCATATATTTCGTGTCTTTTTCATTTTTTATTTTTCCTAAACGATAGAAACATCTTTGAAGGTTTTTCACATCCGCCTGACATGCTGTATGTTCTTCCTTTGCCGTCCTTGTGTCGTTACTGCGGTGCAAAACTTTTCAAAAATGAATCACAAAGCTTCTGTTGTTGCCAAGGAGATGTGCGCCTTACACATAATGTGATGCCGGCTGATATTCGTATGCTGTTTATATCGAATGACACAATCTCTCAAAACTTCAGAAAATATGTTATGTTATATAACATTTCTTTTGCGTTTACTTCATTCGGAGTTAAGAAAGATCGTGAACTCGCTCAGAGAAATCGTGGAATATATACCTTTAGAGTGCAAGGTCAAGTTTACCATTTCATTAATGACATTCTACCTAATGAAGACCGTCCTAGATATATACAACTTTATTTTTTTGATACGGATCAAGAATTATGGCATCGCCTACAGATTTGTCCTGAAATTGACCATAATGTGATTCGTATTTTGATGCGCGTTATGCAACTAAATCCCTACACTCGTTTTTTTAAATCCCTGAGGAACGTAGGTATAGATAGCGGCAGTCGAATTGTAATAAAATCGGATCCAACTCAAGATCAAAGGACTCATAATGTTCCTACGACCTCACAAGTTGCAGCCATTTGGATTGAAGACGAAAATTCTTCGCAACCTCCTCGGCATGATATAGTTGTATATGCAAACTCCGGTACAAGTCATAGAATATTACATTACTATGGTTTCTATGATCCACTACAATACCCTATCTTGTTTCCTTTTGGCAAAACAGGATGGCATCGGCGTATCTACCGAGCTAGCGCAAATCCCCGACGTCGCCCTGAATGCCCGTCTTTTCCGATAAATGAGGTTCTTATACAAACAGCAGATGACTTACTTGAAAATGAAGACCAAGGTTTGTACCTGTGAATCGAATTTCGTTTTCTCAAAAAAATGCCTTAATCAACGTGTCTTTAGCGTTGTTTTACTTGCAGTTGCAGGTAGGGGTGTTCACCGGTCCGAAACCGGACCGGACCGGACCGGACCGAACCGGTAAAGACCGTAGACCGGCTACCCAAAATTCCATGACCCGTAGACCGGACCGTATTAGATAAGACCGGACCTAGACCGGACCGGAAATGACCGGTCTTAACTCGGACCGGACCGGTTTCCCCCGGATGAACCTCTTTACTGGAAAAAAAAAATTGTAATTCTCATTTCTCAATCAAAAGTACAAAGTTTTAAAAGTTCTAAACTTAGACAATATGACAAACTTGAACACAATTAATAACAATCTAAATCCCTAAAATCTTCTGTTCCTCGTATCCTTTGGTAAATTCTTCAATCTGTAACTCCTTATAGATAACTTTGTTGTAGTTCTCAGCATTTATTGTTCCATTCTTCAAATATAAAAATACAGAAAAATTGATAGTATAAAATAGCAAAAATACAGAAAAAGTAATTTTATTAGTAAAGGCAATAAAAAACGAAAAATCACAATACATAAAGAGTTAAATTTCTGAAAATAATACCCTTTCATTTGTGTTGAAAATTCTGAAAAAATATTTGGGGAAAGAAACAGAAAATATTGCGCAATTTATTTTGTTAAGGAAGTAAATCAGAAAAATAGGGCTAAGAGTGATTAAAAAAAAGCATATTGGATGTATAAAAGGGAAAAAAAACGTACAAACTTCCTGTCAAAGAGTAGGAAAGTTTTGTGAACATTGAAAGTTGAAAGTTTGAAACCATAAAAAGTTGCACCATTTTTCAATATTTTATGCTTTGAAACTATAAAACGTAGAAAGACCATTATTATATGCATTTATGGTAATTGATTGACATCAGTTACCACTTACCAACTGATACTGGCCAAGGGTAAGACATGCATTAATTATTCTCATGAACCATGAGTTCATGATTCCTAATAACTAATTACCCGCATCACAAACAGCAAGTATACAACAACCGGTCCTCCGGTCTTGGTCCGGGTTATTCCGGTTTCAGACCGGCTAGGACCGGAGACTGGCGACTGCAATATCATTGGACCGAAGACCGACCCAGATGACAACCGGTCCGGTCCAGTCTGGACCGGCCGGTCCGGTTCGGTCTGGTTCACCGGTCCGGGTCCTTTTTTGAACAGCCCTAGTTGCAGGTACTTCTGATTCGGAAAAAAAAGTGTCTTGTATGGAGTATTACTGCTATCAACTTCAAATGCGCCCAACCGATTCTTCTATATTGTAAAGAAGTGGTCGTATTCTCCAACAATATACGGTCGATATGTACATCAAAATTGAAACCACTCGACTTGACTACATACGCAATAATCAGAATCTAATTCGTGCAGATCTATATCAAGGGGTTATTGACAGTCATGCCGCTGGACAAAGATATGGCGCTAATATTGGTCGATGTTTCATATTACCGACAAGTTTCATTGGATGTGATCGCGATTTTAGACGTCGATACCTTTGTTCAATGACTGTGGTACAACGGTATGGGAAACCAGATATATTTATGACAATGACATGCAATCCCCGTTGGCCAGAAATTGAGCGTGAACTATCACCTTTTGAGGAACCGCAAAACAGACCTGATCTTGTTTCTCGGGTTTTCAGAGCAAAATTATTTGAGTTGAAGAAAGATATTTCCGTGCGAAAAATATTTGGCAATGTTGCGGGGTACGTTTACGTTGTTGAATTTCAAAAGAGAGGTTTACCACATGCCCATTTTTTAATTATTTTAGATTATAATAGTAAGATAAGAACACCTGACCAATATGACGAATTCGTCTGCGCTAAGTTGCCTAACGCTGAAGAAAATCATCACTTGTACTCTTGTGTTGTACGTCATATGATGCATGGACCTTGCGGTAGAGAAAACCCTACAAATCCCTGCATGAAAGACGGTTGGTGTAAGAATAATTATCCCCGTGCATTTGCAGATACAACAACAAATGGTCGTGATTCGTATCCTATATACCGTCGAAGGGATACAGGTATTCATGTAAACGTCCGTGGATCCTAATTAAACAATAGGTGGGTCGTTCCGTACAATCCTTTTTTATTAGCAAAGTACGACTGTCACCTAAACGTGGAAATATGTTCGACGATTAAAGTCGTTAAGTACATATACAAGTACGTGTATAAGGGGCATGATCGTGTATCGTTTGCTCTTACTGATTCTAGCAGTCAGTCATCATTTGACGAGATCACTGCCTACCAATCGGCTCGTTGGATTTCTCCACCTGAGGCCGCATGGAGAATTTATGGATTTCATTTAAATGAAATACATCCTAACGTTGTTCCTTTACAGGTACATCTACCGAACATGCAAACTGTAAGTTTTCGTCCTTGGGAAAACCTTGGTAGTGTTTTGGATGACGACGCACGTAAAAGAACAAAGTTAACGGCTTTCTTTGAGCAGAATGTAAGTGATGTTTTCGCGCAAACGTTGTTATATAGTCAATTTCCAGAATATTACGTATGACATTATCGAAAAAAAGACAAATTCTGGACTCCCAGAGAGAAAGGCTTTGCGTTAGGCCGTTTGGTATATGCAAATCCTTCTGAAGGAGAACGTTACTATTTACGTCTTCTGCTATCAAATGTTCGAGGACCCACTTCTTTTGACGACCTTTTGTCCGTAAATGGCATAATGTGTAATTCGTTTCGCGATTCGGCTTATAGACGCGGTTTGCTTGAGGCTGATAATTCTATAGAACAATGCTTACAAGAAGCTTCTCGTTATCAGATGCCAAGCGCTCTTCGTAGATTATTTTCCACTTTGCTCATTTACTGTAATCCGAATAACCCAAGATTACTCTGGGATAAATTTTACAACGACTTATCAGAAGACTATGCATATGCGTTTCCGTCACATCGATGAAAAGTATTGCAGATGACTCTTAGAAATATTTGTTCCATAGTTGAATCGATGGGGAAAAGCTTCAGTAGTTTTGATTTCGGTGACCTGAAACTGGATGAGGAAGATTTCCGTCGTTCCGGCATGAAAGAAATTGAAGAAGAATTAAATATTCCTATAACTTCCGAAGAAGTACGTGCGGTGGACATGTTAAACATCGAACAACGTTGTGCTTACAATACAATCTACAGAAGAGTTATTGAAAATAAAAAGGGTTGTTTTTTCTTGGATGGACCTGGCGGCACAGGTAAAACTTTTCTGTATACAACAATGCTTGCGAATCTTAGAATAAAAGGTATTATTGCAATTGCGGTTGCAAGTTCAGGTATTGCGGCAGCCAATCTCTCTGGTGGTAGAACTGCAAGTTCTCGATTCAAGATTCCTCTTGATATTGATCAAAATAAGAGTTCGCAAATTTCAAAACAAAGTTCTTTAGCAGAATTGATTCGTGCATGTAAGTTGATCATTTGGGATGAAGCGCCCATGGCAAAACGACAATCAATCGAGCATTTTGAAAATACCATGCGGGACATTTGTTTAAACGAATTTCTTTTCGGTGGCAAAGTAGTGGTATTTGGAGGAGACTTTCGACAGGTACTGCCAGTTATACCCAAAAGTACATTACATGAGGCAGTCAATGCAAGTTTTGTGATGTCTCCTTTGTGGACCAAACTTGAAAAAATACATTTAACCATAAATATGTGTGCGCTGCGTGATCCAGTATTTGGTGACTTTGTTTTACGAGTTGGTGATGGTTCTCATCCTTATGAAAATGGAAAAGATATTAAATTACCAAGATCAATCATCATATCAGGAACAGAGGAACAAGCACTAATAGAACGACTGTTTGAACAATTTATCCTGATGTACAACAAATTACTACAAATCCATCATTGATGACGACAAGAGCAATATTGACTCTGAAGAATGACGACACGCAGATGATAAATTCTATGTTAGTTTCTAAACAAGAAGGAGAATCGTTCACATACAAGAGCTTTGATGACGCTTCAGACGTGACAACAGAGCAATATCCCACTGAATTTCTTAATACTTTGCAACCAAGCGGTCTTCCACCACATTTATTGGTGCTTAAAAAGAATAGCCCCGTTATATTATTACGGAATTTAGATCCCACTTCTGGACTTTGTAACGGTACAAGACTTATTTGCAAAGGTTTTCATCAAAATGTTATAGATGCTGAGATCCGGCCATCACAAAGGCGAAAGAGTTTTTATACCTAGAATTTCACTGCAGCCATCCCCTACTGACAAATTTCCGTTTCAGTTCAAGAGAAAGCAGTTCCCTATTAGATTAAGTTTTGCAATGACTATAAATAAAGCGCAAGGGCAGACACTTAGTAGGGTTGGCATATATCTGCCTCGTCCTGTCTTCTCCCATGGTCAACTATATGTGGCTCTTTCCAGAGCAACACAAAGTTCCGATGTCATTGTTGCCATCCTTCCGCATAGTACTTTAAATGACAGTTGGAGACGTACAAGAAATATTGTCTGCTATGAAGTACTTCATAGTGCTAGATAATTATAAATGCAAATATAAGTAGTAATCTGTGACGTTTTTATAGTTTTTTTTTTCCATTACTGTATTACTATACAGAATTTATACTACTTATCAATTTATTATTATGTATATATTATGAGTTTTCTCTAAATTCTCTAACCTGCTACTTCATATAGTAGCAAATTTCGATAAGAACATTTGTAGCGCTTACTGCCTTGTTGATATTATATCATCGTTGCTTACATGAATTACTTCACGTCCTTATCTTTAAGAAATTTCTAATATCTACGGTTACCTTTGCAATGTTTCCAAGTAAAAAAAATGGTTGTATACCTTTGATATCGCTTCAGCTATCTACTATAGACAAATTTCCTTTTCAAATGAAAAGGAACCACATATCCACTCTATAAATCCTCCAATTCGTATTAATCAAGTAGAAATACACATATGTCGCATCTTGTCTTCGTTCACCGTCTTCTATATATTATGATTTCCCCATTAGCACGTAAGTCCACTATAACTTCCGTTATACTCTTGCATAACACTTTCACCGACAATTAAAGGCTTAACAAATAGATTATGTAGCCTAAAGAAGTGCATACATATAGATAGATCTCAATGCATATCTTTATAATACTGAACGGAATTTCGTGGGTAATTTTCTTACTCAGTAATGTTATTACGCGTATTTTCTCATGCTTATTATCTTATATTTTTTTTTATGTAATTTGTTTTGTTTCAAAATTTACTTCAAATTTATTAATCAAAAGGTAAAAGGTACTGCCATATGGATCGCAATAGTGTCACATCTTACTGCTTTCAATAACTGATTTTACATTTCGTTCTCTACAACAGCTAGAGCCTTTGACGTAAACTTTACTTTTCCTTTGCATAGTTCTTTATGTAGCTGTTATAAAAATAGAAAAAACATCGTACACTATTGTTCATTGTGAAATGCATACTACGATTATAAGCACATGACTATAACTTTACCATACTATTTTATACGTATGCTTTAAAGTTAGTACTATTTTTTTAAGTTTACTTGTCAATTTTGAATTTTTCTTTGTTTAACACTTTCTGAATTCTATGTCTTACATTAGTATTCACGATTTATAGATTAAAATGGCTCCAGAATTTCTCTTGCTTCCTTGACTGATCGTAGCCGTAACTTTGTCGTTGTTGTGCGCCTTGAGTCCCTATCCGCATCTAAAAAAAGGTTGGAAGGAGAGAAAACACTTCAGAATTTGCTAATTAGCGACAATGAGGTATTAAACCATATACAGAATATAATTACTTGAAACGAATTTGTTTAAAAACTATATATATGATCTACTATATTTTCATATGTAACAGGGAACAGAAACGGCAGCTACTATCTTCGAGGAGGATATTGCTTTTTATAAAGACGTTTTCCATGAAGGTCATGAATATGAGATTCCAAATCCAACAATTAAAATCATTCCTGAACAGTTCAGAACTGATAATCATATGTACCAGATGTACCTACGAAGAGGTATACAGATAGTCGGTCTTGGTCCGGCTGAGGTTCAACGGACATACTGGATGCCAGTAAACTCGGTAACAGATTGTCTCGACCGACGAGAACGATTTGGTATGTACTTTCAGACTTATTCGTGTAAACTACCTTGTAGAAAGCAAAGAAAAATCATCATAAATGTTTTTTTTACTTCTTACAGATTTACTTGGTATAGCCATTTCTGTTAGTTCCCTAAGAACGATCACAAATAGAACAACCGGTGAAAACCAAGATGCAAGAGACATAGTGATTGTTGACCAGACGTAAGCTTCAAATGAAATGCTTTTTTTCAGTGACATATATATTTTTTGGAGTTCTTTCTATTTTTATTTGGCCTATACATTTACAGGATGCAACCAGTAGTTGTAACTGCTTGGCGTGGACTTGCTTTAGAATCGGTCGAAAAGATTGCCAGGATCATAGAATCCCTACCTTTAATTCAGATAACTCGATTTAAAGCTTCCGGATATGGAGGTATGTTTATATATTGTAATGTATAAATTACATTTTAGACAAATATATGATCGTTGTTTAACTGCACAGGAGGTTGTTGGGGTACTACACGATTTTCGTCCATAAGATTAAGTAGTGTTGCTCTTGCCGCAGAAGCCCTGCGAACATGGTATATTACATTTGTATGTGTTGCATTTATATATTACAACATTTGATATAGTGTCATTTCACCCCACATTTTCACCCCTTTTTCATCTCGTTTTGTTTGCCTTTAACGCTCCCTAGGAGCGTTTCTACGTGTTTTACCTTCTTCTAGCATATTTCTTGCTTTTATCGTGTTTTTGTAGGTAAACCGTCAATTGAGGCGATTTCTACCTACTTTTGATCAACAAGGAAGAAGGTGAATCATTCGGAGGACCCACGGCACACCTAGGGGGGCCCACATACCCTTGGGGGTCCTACTCGACTCGCCAAAGCCCTCCCGAGTCAAGGCAAGCGAAACCGAGAAGGAAACAACAAAGTCAAGCGAAGGAAGAAGGAGATTGAGCATCTCACGGTCGTGATATGCATCTCACGGTCGTGAGATGCTTTGCCAAAAAGGAAGAAAATCGTGAAGTTGGTTTCACGGCCGTGAAACTCATCTCACGGTCGTGAAACATCTGTCACGGTCGTGAAATGAACTTCACGGTCGTGACTTGTTCGTGAATGTTAAGCCATGTTCTGCCTATACTCTCACGGTCGTGAAATGCCATTTCACGGTCGTGAGACTTGTTTCACGACCGTGAAACCCATTTCACGGTCGTGACTTGTCCAGTCCATGAAGCTTCTCGAGGCCCATCTTTCCTTCATTTTGTAAACCTATAAATAGACCCTCTTATGTAATTTATGGGCACGAAACCCTAGATCTGAAACTTTCATATAATTAGTATTTAATCTTGTATTAATCTTTCTTAATTTAGTTAATTAGTCGGTTAATTAGTGATTTCAACTTGGTTTAGTGTATGAACTCGGGTTATATTCGAAGATTTGTGACGAAATCTTGGTATTTATATCAAAGTTCTAATCTTTCTCCAAGTTGGTATAATTTCTCTACTTAACCTCGTTTTTAATTAAGTTTTCGTTTCAATTATCGTTATCTACTTATTGTTAATTAGAAATGTTGAATGTTGTTGTTGATTTCCTTATGCAACCTTTAGTGAATGTTGAATTTCCCTCAAGTATGAGTGAGTAGTAATCTAGCTAGGGTAATGTGGGGGATTATGGGTTCTTGTATGGTTTAATGTGTTATTGTTGGGGTTAATAGTTGATGATTGTCTAGTCTCCTTGCTATGCTTATAACATGTTTGATGAAATGCTTACTTGAGTTTGCATGAATCTTTTGTTTGTTTCGAATGCCATAAGATCGAAAGTCGTGGTCTTTCGTAGAACCGCTAGTTTTGGCAAGCCGTATCTAGTGACGCGATAGCTAGTTAGAGTCGGTTTGAGGAGGAATTGTAAGAACGGAAGCCTCAATTCACTTTCCTAGACTAGATGATCTTTCGACTATTAGACCCGACCCCTGCACTCGACTTTACTACCCATATGAACCCACTCACCCTAGTCTTCCCTCTTATTTGATAAAAATCCAACCTTTTTAGCCTTAGACTCTTTTTGTTGTTTTTATTTGCTTTTAATTGTTGTTAATTAGTGTAGCCAACAAACCCAAACCCAAATCACTTTGTGACTTGCAAGAGACTTTAAGTAGACTTTTAGATCACTATTGAACACCAACCGTCCCTGAGATCGACATCCCTACTTCACAATTGTTTTATACCACATCAACATTAATTACCTTAATGTTACCTAAATTTAGGGCAAGTAACAACAAAGAGACACTTCAGCAATTGTGTAATGATTTTCGCTCAAATGTTATTGGGGAAACCTCAGCACGTCAAGCCATATCAACCGAGGAAGTACGACTACTACTGCCAATAGGATCTCTTGTAGATCAACCGGTAATGCTTTATACAAATTTGTCAAACTGATCAAATCTATCAACTTGTATCTTTTCCATATATTCATCGTTTGCTATTTCGTACGAATTTTTAGGAAGGGAAAACTATACAAATCAAAGGAAAAATACAATCTGTATTAAATACAGATAGTTTTGCATACACCACCTGTAGTATTTGTAAGGAAGAAACAGCCACCGCGTTGGGCGAACCCTTTTACTGATGCTGGAGAAAAACGTCATAATGCCATTTCAAATCCAACGTAGGTTGTTTAAACGAACTACTCAGACTACCATTACTAATTACTAATTAATTTTACAAAGCATATCTAATATAATTGCTATTTTTTTTTACATTAATAGATGTGCTCTTGAGGTAGTTTTCGCCGACAACACTGGTGAAACACACATTACACTTTATGATTCGCTAGCTGAGGTGATTATAAGAAAAAGAACCACCGAACTTATTGCTTTAGGACCGGAGGTAATATTTTTCCACAAATTTCTCGGACTTCTAATATGTAATTAGTTAATACTATATTTTTACGGAGTTTATTTTCGCAGTACGTTTTTTACTCTTTTTAGTACTTTTTACACCATATTTTCCATTTGTTACCCCTTCACAAAAAAATAAACACAATCCTCTCTACCTTCTCTCTACCCATTACCCTCCTCAAATTCCATTAAAAAAATTCAAAAGTATGGACGAATATTCAATTAACGAACAGATACGTTAATCTATATTAATAAAATTTGCAAGTTCTTATATTTTAATTTCTTGTAGTGTATTGTTTTTTTCAATTAGGGTTTTTTCAATTAGGAGTTTTAATTAGGGTTTTTTCAATTTGGGTTTTTTTATTTTAATTAGGGTTGCCGGGGTAGGGCCGGCGTAGGGGCGGCGTTAAGTCAGGCGTCGTTGGGGCAGCAGGTTGCACGCTGCCGGCGTTGGGTTAGGGTTGCCGGTCGTCGCATCGTTGGGGCAGCAGGTTGCACTGCACGCTGCCGGCGCTGGTTAGGGTTGCCGGTCGTCGCTTAGGCGCAGTTTGACCGGCCGACGTTGGGGCAGTTGACCGGCAGCCGGCGTTGGGAAGGTGACAGGCGGCCGGAGTTGTGTACAATGTACTGTATTATGAAGCTTTAGTATAATGTACTGTATTCAATTTCATTTGTTTAGTATAATGTACTGTATTTTAATTTCATTTGTTTAGTACAATGTACTGTATTCCAAGCAATTCGTTTGTCTAGTACAAGATTTGATTATTTTTGTCGTTAAACTGTATTCCAAGCAATTAAGAGAAATTAGAGAGAAAAATGTTAGAGAAAGATTAAAGAGGGAAAATGAGATAGGAAATGAGAGGGGTATAATTGTCAATAGTGTACTAAGATGAGTAAAATGTGTACTGCGAAAATCAAGACCCTTTTTTTATTGATAACGCTTGCCGTTATTATTCCCCTGTTTTAGGAGAGACGATCCTTGATTGATGAAACGATGAACAGAATAAAGGATCGAGAATTTGTGATAAAGATGTGGTCGTACGTACCAAGTGGTCCAGTGAAACAAGTACTTTTTCGTCCGCAACATATTAAAGAAGCAGATGTTTAGGACTAAAATATTACTTATGAAATCACTATGTGTTTATTTTGTCCGTCGAACAAGTTTTTCTCTTCGTAGTTATATGTGTATGTAGTAAACAATTCTCAACCTTTTCTGAATTTATGTATGAAATAATTCTGAAATAATTAATCAGTAAAATAACAAATGAAAATGTCGTAGACATGTCATTTCCCATCCTGATGACACAATATTAAAAATTCATATTCCGTGACAACGATGTTCAGTAACTAAATTGCAT
Source organism: Heliosperma pusillum (assembly GCA_022085475.1). Taxonomy (NCBI): domain Eukaryota; kingdom Viridiplantae; phylum Streptophyta; class Magnoliopsida; order Caryophyllales; family Caryophyllaceae; genus Heliosperma; species Heliosperma pusillum. The sequence goes on along the minus strand of JAIUZE010000849.1, from coordinate 158,596 downwards.
ATACAGTAGATGACAACGAAAAGATAATATTATAAATCGGTTTGTCAACAAGTAACATCTCGATGCGAGTTTACTTACAAACAACTCCGGTAATTTATATATTTTGCTTTTTGAAACATCTATTTTATTAAATATTTTCTTCCGTATATACTTACCCTATATTTATAAGACTAACTACTAAGCAATTTGAATTTTAAATCAAATTAACTTTACTCTTATACATATAAACCATACAAAAATATATATTAAATTGTCATTCAAGTTAATTAAATTTTACATTAAAGCTACGCGTCTTAGCAATTAGTTTTTACCACAAAATTTATACTGTCTGTGTGCAACTAACTATTTAAATTCATATAATTTTTCCTAAAATTGTATGCAATTTTTTTTTATCATGATCGTTAATTTAATATCTCGAATACATACATTTTTCAAACATTTACTTTTATTCGATTCGAACAACGATCTAAAAATTGTAACAACGTACATGGTTGTATCATTAAGTACTTTAGTGTTGTTACTTATTCTAAAAAAAAAAAAATATTGATTAAAAAAAACAAAAATTCATATCATCTTCTAAAAAAACTATGCCACGATTCAGTCTTAACTACAAAATAAAATCGAAAAAAAAATACTTATCCTATTTGGAATATATTTTATTCATAGATAGCATTTGGGTAAAGAAAAGCAAAAGGGACCAAAAAATATACACGTATCTTCAACGTGTCAACACGCCAAATATATGTAATTTATTCATACGAAATTATAGTTGATAGAAATCCATTTATGCCGAAAAACAAAACTAATCCAATCTGAAATACGATTGCATTACATGTCATTTTAGCTATGAACTATATAGATACACGTATTTTCTATGTGGCAGAACATCTAGCACAACAACTCATTTTACATGTATATCGGTTTGCCTATAAATACACAAAATGGACTACCTTTTTCATAGAAGGTAATTGTCCATAGATAGTCTTCAATGGGTATTATTTTTATGTTTCAATTTCTTATATTGATTTTAGGGTGTATTTCTTCTAGCCATACGTCTTTTATTATATGTATTACAGTTTAACGTGTACGTGTGATTATATTTTTACCTACACAAAAGTATTAAAGCAGTTTACTGACATAGTAATTGCTTTGTTTCAGATTCATTAGCAACACCTCGATGTCCATTAGAAGTAAATTTGAAGATTATCCTAAACGACTTACTAAAACAACTCCACCTACCTCCTGCGGAGTTTGGCATCCATGCCGTTACGGAAGACGAGCTAAAGGCGTACGTTCGCATATGTGGAATTAGTTCTTCAACGGAAGCGGTTAAGTTTATTGGATCATCTTCAAATCTCGTAGGGCCATCTCAGCAAAACTGTGCCAGAAAAGCTATAAAATTTCTAAAAGATTTATACGGATTTGATGTACTGGACTACAACTACTACGACTTACAACTATCGCAACACAATTATAACATACTAAAACAAAAATACTACATAGTAACCAGGCATGAAATTGCTCTTGAACTTGAGTTGTTGTCGCTTTCAAGCGATGACTGAACACCTTTATCCATCGCAATCTAAAAATAGTAGTGTCAGTAGACGCCTATAGATACAATAAATGTCTAATATATCCAATGTTTATTTTATGTATGTATAAATATCTATAAATACAACAAATGGTTTGTCCATATATTTAAAATATGACTTTAATGTTTACTTATTGCAGTTCGCATCTTTAACAATGTACAAATGCATTGCGGACACAACAAGTAACGGAGGTTGTCCACCGCGTGCGGCGCACGCGGCATTCCCGCTAGTCCTCATTAAAAGAAGAAAAGAATTCTGAAAAATGTGTGCTAAAGCTTTGCCTAACACATATCACCACAAAGGCTACTCATTCTACCAAAGAAGTAAAGCCACTTTTGAGACCATCCTCTTTGGTGCTTACTTTATATATACATATATATCAATTAGTAAGTCCTGCTTAACACGGGTATTATCCGTCAAAAGCTTAACATGGGTCAAGTATTATCAAGTGGTGATAATAAAAACAATTTTTTGGTATGTTCTAGGCAACAAATGGGGTGATTTGGTATGTATTTGACCCGTCTTAAACTTAAGACGAATAATATCCATCTGAAAATAAAAATTTGTGTATATAAAGAAGGACATCTTGCTTCATCTATTTCCTAAGATTTTTCAGAGCATTTATTGAGAAAACTTCACAAATCATTTGTGCATTTAAAGCCGTGTTTTTCAATTGTTTGCATAATCTTTTAAGTTTTAAAGTCTTCAATCATCTTAAAAGTTATAAATCTCCATGAATCAGTTTGTTGTACTATGACATATAAGTTTGTCCCATGATCTTATGTTTGAGTCATAATTGTAATCTCCATGTTCATTAAGTGAACGATTGAGATTTAAGAATCTATAAACCTGTGAGATAGAACACATAATCCTTGAAGCCTAATAGCTTATAGTATTGAGTGCAACTAGGGTTGATTACCGAGTTATTTTTTATTATAAGGGGTTTTGTAAGTTATGAGTAAATTTCTAAACAAACAATAAAATAACGCTTGAAGTAGGCTTCAGAGTAGATATTGAACCAATTTTAAAAAGAAAACCTCAGTTAACTTTGTCTAATATCTTATGGACAGATGTTGGAAGAATACAATTATGCATTTAAAAAGTTCTCCCGGCTGCTTAATTAGCATTTATAAGAACTAGTCTAATAGCTTGTGATTGAAAACTCAATTTCCATTTTGATAATTTGAGCGCAAGCAGATTCAATAAAGACTTTAAGCAACGTTCGCATTTTCCGCCCTTTCGTTTTGTCCCCTTCACCGACCCTTACTGCCGGCCGTGCGTGAATTCTTTCAAGGCAAGGAGCAGCGCAGATCCATAGGATAGGGGCGGCGTTCCCCCTCGAACGAATGTGAGAGGAGCGAAAAGCGAATAAAGATCGAAAACAAGGGGATTATCTTGCTTTTCGATTCATTTTCAATTAGGACTTGCTCTGGATTTAATTGATTACATGTTTTAGTCACCCTGTTGTCAATTAAAGAATAACTAAATACTTACCAAAATGAGCTTCCTCGTTCATACCAATAATACTGTTAAAAGTCATTCGAAGAGATTAGTTAATATTTCTCGTGCATTGAAAAGTTGACTTAAATTGGCTGGATATCATGCAAATTTGTCTAGAATACACTTAATAGTTTTACTGCTCCAAATAGAGGCTTTACCAAAAATGATCGTGTCATCTGCAAAAGTTAGGAAAATATTTTTTTCCAACCCTACTCCAATACTAAAACCAATTTCACTAGATCTAAGATCACTACTCTTGTGTAAAGAGAGCGTTAGAATCTCGGCACACATAATAAATATATACTGTGAAAGGGGATCTCATTGTCGAATACCTTGAGTGGGATACATATATATTCGCTAGTGTCTCATTTACTTAAACAGAGAAAGAGACCGTTTTAATTCCATGAAGCAGTTGAGTAATTACCCTTCAAAAAAGACATTATAAATTCACTACTAATGAAATTTAAATAAACAATAAGTCTTTTTGAAGACGGATAAGATGAAAACGAGTCAAATGCCCATATCGGCAAATTTCTTTGTTAGTTCATAAACATCCTGCTTTTGACAAATCTTAAGTCCCGGTCCATTATGATTAAACACCAAACCAGACCGAATACCTCGGGATGATTCAATCCAAGATCGAAAGTTTTACCCCGGACGTAATTTACGTTTTTGGTCTTCAGTTTGATCCGGTTTTGGTCCACCTAATAAATAACTTTAAATTAAAATTGACCCAATTGGACATCAGCTCGTCTCACTGGACACATAGGCTATCTCAATTGTCGCCGTTGTCTTCAACTCTTCAACTGGACCTCCTGCTCCGCCATAACAATGGAGACGAGTATTATCAAAGAAGAAGAGGTGGATGACATTGAAACCCACATCCACATCGATGCCAAGTCTGTTTACAGGCATTTCCAACACCTTCATTTCCTCCTTTCCATTAAATCCAGGTCTCTTTTCATTCTAATTCCATTCCTTCATTTTATTAATACTATTTTCTTCCATTTATTAAACTGTTTTTTCTTACTTTACAGGTTTTTGATGGGATTGTGTACACGGAAATCTTTGCTTCAAACTACTGCAAAACAGTGAGTACGTTTGTTGTTGTTGTTGTTGTTGTTGTTGTTTGTTGTTGTTTTTGTTGTTGTTGTTGTTGTTGTTGTTGTTGTTGTTGTTGTTGTTGTTGTTGTTGTTGTCGTCGTCATCTCTATCACAATTCTCGTACTTTCTCCATCACATTTATATTTATTTTACGCCTGTTTCGCTTTCTGAAACTTTGATTAAAAAGTACCATTGAATGTCAAAATTCAATTTTTTTTTCGGGAATAATTGATTTGGGATCAATTAAGACGGAAAGGGGACGATATCTATGAATATGTGTGGCGGTGATGTGGGTTACTTTGGGAATAATACTGCTGTCGGGTTATTTACTCATTTCTTCGCCTTTTATCCGTATAATAATATTCAGGAGTAGATGGACAATGATTTATGAGCTCAACTGGTTGATTATTGTGTGCAGGTCAGCATTGCCGGAATCAAATTTGCGGAAAGATGATGTGAGTTTGCTTAGCTTCTACTTATTGATCACTGATATTGCCTCATTACTTCTTTATTTTACCTTGTAGCAGCATCTTTTATGTTTTCTTTCCGTGTGTTTGTGTGACCAAGCGATACTTCAAACTCATTGCCAGACTCCGCTAAATATGATGCTTCATGCTTTCGAATTTTATATTCTAGGCCTGCAAATAATCATATTGGTTTTGTCTAGGAGTTTTTTTTAATTGTTATTTTACTTTTGGTTTTGCAATGGCAGTTGTTTTATGAAGATGTTAAGATTCTTGTTGAGAGGTGCTTTGGAAAATGCAATGTTGAAACTCAACAATGTATGTTTCCCGATGATGTGCAATTATTTGGTTTACACAACATATCGAGAACTATTTTGAGAATGCTTGATGATTTATCAACTTATGGGTTGTACAATTTAGCAACACTATTGACTAGAGGTTTGGAATCTTTCGTCAAAACTAGGCCACAAATGAAGCGGGTTATTAAAAGGAGTTTAATGGCATTACAAAGCAACCGATATCCCACTGGTGATCAGGTCATGTTCCAGAACGAACTTTCTCAGCTACTGAAGTGTCCAAATAATTATCAACAGAACTACCGGAAACATGTAAAGTTGACTTTGAAATCACATCGTGTTCATATTCTGAAGGTTCTTGATGGACTTAGAGATATGAACTTTCACACTCTGACAGCAATGTATAAGAAACTAAAAGGCAGTAGAAGAACTACTCCTCAATTATACCCTTGTTCTTCTAGAAAGACCAAAGAGCTGTTAATTAAACAGGTCAAGAAGAGCTTTCGACATGATCCAGCAGCTACAAGAGCCTTTAGTGAAAGCAATGGCAGTAGCGGGCTTTTCTTTAAATGTGGAATCTTGTTCTCAGGACCTCTCTGTGCCCAATTTGTTTTACGTGACTCCAGAGATAAAAGCTCTGCAGGATGAGATTGTGAAGGCTATTCAGTTGCTTGACATAAGATTTAGGAAGCATGAGATGGAGAAGTTGCGACACCTGTTGGATCCTGACTCTACAGCAGTAGGCAAAAGTTTGAAATCAGCAATTAGGAACATGCTGACAGATTTTCTATACGATTGCATTGATATGGATGTTGTTCCAGATTCTTTATTAGGAGCTCTGTCACTTATCAATAAGAGGTTGTCGCACAATGCATGTAGATCTTTGTCAAAGGATCTCATGAATGAAGATGTAGAATGCATATTGAATGTGAGCGCTTATTTAAAGCAGCTATTGTGGAAATGCGATCCCAGCTATCAGCTTGACCAAGACTTCATGGATGCATACATGGATGAAGCAGAAGAAAGTGATGATGGAGATATTGCTGACGATAGTGATGATGATCAGAAGCTTTTTGTTAATTCCATGGATGGATCTCAAATGAGGTTTAAGGACTTCATTGAAGAGGTGGGAAGTACGAGTTATGCAGATGGTGCCTGTTTCATCTCTCCATCATCAACATGTGAAGCTAAGTTTGAAAACACAAATGGTTTTGCTTCCTCAAAATTAGTCGATGATGTCTGCAGCGAGACAGAGACCAGCCAAGGTGAAATGCTCATCTCGACAATGTTTAAAGGTGGCTCATCTTCTCTTGGTTCGTCTGGGTTACTGGATGACTGCATTGCTATGAGAAGACAAGATTCTCGTGAGGAATCTACAGATATGTTCAATAATAAAGACAACTGCTCAAGGCATAATATAACTTCTGGATATCAGACAAACCACTACGTTACCGTCCAAGAAGTGTGTGACAATGCTAGCTTAGCTGCATTTAAGCTTATTGGATGCGTGTTAAGTGAATTCGCACACTTGGAAGCATTGGGCCTAGACCAGAATGAAGAGTTCAACAATATTAGGGGAGTATCTAAGAGGTGATGAGTCAAGGCCTGGAAATTTTCAAGGTATTCACTGTTCTTATAAATGGAGATATACAATGTTGTTCTCTGTTATTCGTGCCTATTGCAGTTACAGTTCAACAATATTAGGGGAGTATGTATGCTGATTTTCATTCGGATTTCCAATTTTGTCAGAAGCCTTGATAATTTTATGTATGTTATGTTACTTTGTCTTTTTAAACAATACTATGTATATATAGTGTTGTCTTTGTCTACCCCTGTTTTGAAACGAGAACTTTTGGCTAATAAATGATTTGATTATGGTCATCAATTTACATGCTGCTCTCTCGTTGATGACTGAATGATCAAGTACCTCAATCTCCTTCAGTGAAGTTAGATGACTATTTCTTGTTTGTTTGTAGATGCCATCACAAGCTCAAGGGACAAAGATGTGAGCGGTTCTATTGTTGTTGAAGCAGTCCACAAAGTCTTACCCTCATTCTCTAAGCGGTATATTTTACTCAAGTCTTTCGGCTTTGTATACTTTTGTTGTGTTTGACCAAATTTATTTGCCATTTGGCAGATTCTAAGTGGTGATACCCTTTCTTTCTAGATAGGTTTGAACTTGTTTCATTGCCATTTGACTGATTCTGTAAAGTTGAAACCACTTATTGTGGAACTGTTATTCAAGTTAGAAACAAAATCATACGGAGTATTAAACTTTCATCTTTGTATAAACTCAGATGATGATAAGGACAACCACCAATTTTGTAAGTTGTAGCAGTAGCATCAATGTTTATTTAAATTTATTACATTTTCAGACATTAACTGCAAATTTGTTTAATATTCATCGTGCTGACTGCTGAGTACTGTTTTTGCATGCTGTCGGTGAAAGACTGATTAATGATATTAATTGCAGGGAACTGGAGATGGTAAAGAAGTTCATGGAATCATAGTGGAGAAACTAATTGGTCACTGTTCGTGCAAATGCACGTTTGCGTAGTTTGTGGCTACCCGTCATGCTTCCCTTGGAACATCATTGGATATTAAACTATTTACGCGGTCCTAAAGATCAATTAGGTCTTTATTTAGGTATGCTGCATCTTCTCTTAATAAGCCAACTTTTTTCGGCCAGACTGGGTATTTGGTTAATTATGCCATACTGCACAACCACTATGAGCGTTTGCAATTTTGACCATAGAACATGATCCCTACTTGTCATCACCATGCTGCTTACACTTTTTCATGTACATATGTAGTTATGTGTAATGTGATTTTAAGTTAATTTTCTAAACACAGGCATATTTAGTTCGAAGGCCTCAATGAGGAATGAAAAGAATTTCTGCCCATGCTGGTGTTCACGGAATTATCATTGTCACGAATATATCTACCATACATGGAAGGCATGTTCCTACAGGTCCAAGCAGACTCGGCGGAAATGTAAAGATAGGTGTGAGGAACAAGGGATGGCCCATGCCAGACCCAGTTTGATCCACACTCCACAGTTGTCTGATGTCGTAGCTTCCACGATTCCAAATTTAGGGAAACACAAGTTTTGTTGCAGAGGATTCACCAAGCACATGAAACAGGAGCTGATGGCCGCTGTTAATGGTGTTAACTGTTAATGTGAAAGGCGGTTTGTGGGCTGTGGCTTTCAAACTTGCAATCGAGCTTGACAAACGACGAGTGACAAAGCTGCAAGCCAACCTGCAGTTAGATTGTATCTCACACGAGCTACTGTCATGGTCCTGACACACGAGATAGACTACATTGTACTGTATCAAGATTTGTAATTGTAGTCTTGTAGATACGTAACATCATTATAGCACTATAGCTTTAAAAATTTCGATTTTGATGGTATTGATCCTAATATGGATTTTAACTTCTAAGCATAGCTCGTAGATTGTGGTACGCGACTAAGCGGCCAACTCTGTAGTTGTAAGCATATTTATTTTTAATACAGTAGATTAATTAACTCAACGAGGTCGGCTAAATTCACCGACTTCTCTTTCATATATGGTTAAAGTGTAAAAAGGAGGGGTGAATGATCTTGCAGGAAAGTAGCCATGGCTGGAATTTTGACCCTGAAAGGGCCATTTCTGCCTTTATTGAGAGGGAGTAGGGAGTAGGGAGTAGGGAGTGGTGTAGGTCTGAACATATAACACAGGAAGACTGTTATGTTGAGCCGCTCCACAGTTATTCAGGTTCTATCATTGTCATATCTTTGTCGGAATGTTGTCTCTGATTTCTGTCGGAATAGTCTGTTGGTGCCAAGGCCAATCCAAAGGGACGTGAAGAATTTAGACTTACTGTCGTCGAGCTTGGCTACTTTGATCAGCGTACCACCACTGTAGCTCCCACAATAAAACCATTAAGATTTATTTATATGTCAATGATAACTGAAAGAAGGAAAACTTTTGTCATGCTATGAATTGGTACCTTTCTATCTCATGGCTCCATATCCAGGGATGATCACCGTAACTTGCTGCCAATTTCTTGCAAGAATAGTCATATCCGTGGCCATTGCTGTACCGTCTTGTGGTGAGGTCTTTTGCATAGATCATGAAGCAATTTGTGCAGCTACCATCATGCTTCTTGATCTAGTATTTCTGGTTTTATATATTTACAAATGTCATGAACTAATATAGAAAAAAAAGATCAATGACTTCGTAAAGGAAACAAATTAGTAAAATACAGAGAAAGTTTGGGTGTTTGAGTTGTAGATAGGTGAGCTTGCCTATTTTCTGTCCTTGCGAAAGATTCCTAGCGCTAGCTGGTCATATGTGTTGGGCGAAGAAAGAGGAATAGAACAGTCGGGAGTGCTTAGTGATCTCTCGGCAGTTATGTGGCAGCCCAATCTGTTTGTGACCACCCACATTCAATGGCGACTCCTCTGAATAAGTTTGGCATTTCAAAGAACTCAAACTGCTTTAATGTTGTAAGAAAGTGCAAGCCTTGAGGATCTTGGCTGAGGTGCCAACAGCTCACTATTTCTAGCCTTCGTAGGCAAGGCATTTCCCCTTCGTGGAGGTGCCAATGTGGTGCCCAAGTAAGCATTTGACAGTTTGAGCAGCTTCAGGTGTGCCAATGTCCCTAGACCCTTCCCGAGGTCCACATTTTGCTTCAACATGCTACCCTTTAATACTAGCTCAACAATTTTTTCCGGCAGAAGGTTGGATAATTCTATTTGTATCTGTCCAACCAAAACCAATTTATGCAATTGCTGATCTGCTGCAGGGAAGAGAGGTCGCACATCACGCAATATAGCACCATCAGTTAGCTCACAGTGGAATGTATGGAGTCTATCAGACAAGAGGCTTTCTGCAGTTCAAGGCGGCCTCCACGTCCTCTTTTCCCGGGACTACAATTTGTAGCTTCTTGAGATGTATGCTCCTCCCGGGGCAACCTATTGGTTTTGCAGTGTCTTTGTTGCTGTATTCCCCACGGAGTTTGCAAGCTCTTCAAAGGAGTCAGCTCTATATCTTCAACATCCCAAGGGTGATCGACTGGCCTAAGCAGAACTAGGTTCCACAAGACATTTGGGATATTTATTGGTATGCCAAGATCACAATCGACATTTATGTAGTCTAAAGTTAACAAGTTCCTCAAACTCCCTGTGGATGGAGGTAGCTCCATTATGTTAGAGGCACGTATTGCAAGATATCTTAGGTGAATTAAACACCTTGTCGATGGAGAAAGGATATTTGATACAAAATCTACCTAACGATCCCCCTTTTCTATGGGGCGGGGGGACATGGGCTCTTGCCTTCTCCTTCCTCAGCCATTGACGAACACATATCTATGTTTAGTAGTGTGCATAATCTCAATAGCACGTCTGACGATTCACCGAAACCTAGTAGCAACAGTAAGACTAGTACCAACTACCAACCTGAGTCACCATCTCTAGGAAAATGTCGCGAAAGAAAATAAAGAGAGGGCTGGTCAAACATGCGTGCCAACTCGCAACCGGCCCGCCAGGCCAGTTACCAGCCAGGTCCGGCCCGATCCAAATTACGTCGCGTTTTGGATCCACTCCCACCAGGCCTGGCCCGCCCTTAACCCTTGCCCGCCGCGACTAGTTAAATAAAAAAATAATGCAACTCTAGATCCACACAATCTGATTGTCGGATATTTATATACTTAGTAATTTAGTATAGACCCGTGCAATGCATGCTCGGTGAAGTTTATCTTTTAGTATACACCATATTATTCATATATTGTAAATTTATAATTCATTATTTTAACGTTTCTCATCGTATTTTGATTATATAAAAATAAAATTAAAACAATAAAAATAATTAAGAGATTTAAGTAATGCATAAAATGTGTATTTTAATGAAAATATTTTTGTACATCAAATTAATGATATTATTAAGTATATCTGGAATATTTAATAGCATATCTTTTACTGAAAACCAAATTTTTTATCACTAAAAAACTTAGAGATAAATGTTAAATAAGACATTATATCAAAATAGGAAAGTCGTAATTGATTATATCAATTGAAAAAGCGTTTTAGATGGAAAAACTTTGAGCTTTTCCTATTCTTTTAGTATAAGCGGAATTCCCAGCCCACTTGCCATTTTTTTGCCCATTCAACTCCAACAATGGGCATTGCTTGATAGCCTTTTCTTTTTCCTTTTCTCTCCTACACTTGTTGATCTATCAACGACCATTCCATACATAAAAAGGCAGCATATATTTTCACCACAGTTTCCAGTTGCAGAATATGCTTCAAACCCCACCACTACATTAACCAAAAGGGGTTCTAAAGTGAGATATACAATGTTGCTCACACACTGCCAACCCAATCAAAACCCTACCATACAAAGTACAAAGATTCATTCATGCCACTTTATTTTATCTTAGACCACTCTCAACCAGTAAATCCAACACATGACTAGAAAAAATCCAACAATGCAGATCATCCTCAACCAAGCCTCCACATACAAAGTGGGGACGGGACGGGACGAGACGAGACGGGACGAGACGGCTTTATGGATTCCCCACTATTCCATTAGTAGGAGTAGTATTTAGTACGATTGTCTCATTCGTAGTGCGTCTTTACACAAATACATAGACATCGTACTGATACACTAATACGCGCCAAGTATACAATATAGGAGGATATCAAGATTTTGATCGTGGTTGCGATAACGACCATGAAGCACGCCTAGAGTCGACAAGCAATGGTTCCGGATTGAGATACACAAGTGCAGGCGTGCAGCTTTCAAAGTACATTAACAAAATTCAACAAACATACGTAACCAAAATATGGACATTATCACACCTATTGGAGAAATAAAACGGAATATTATACTATGTTGGGAGTAAGGAGGACGGTACTCCCTGAGGACACAAGAATTACTCGTACTATTATATATCGAGTAAATGAACACAAGTTTATTAGATGTACATAAGAGGATGAAATAGTGTAAATCAGTAAACAAATAAGAGAAAAGTGCATTCCTAGATTAAATTTTGACAGTAGATGTTTTTACAAGCATGCTGTATCTAATGCTAAAAGTGCAGTTGCAGTACATAAGATTACCAAGGTACAATATGAAGTAATGTAGCAATACAAATATGATGAGCCATTCTTTCAAGTCTGCCTGGCAGTACAGTTCCTACGGGATGGTTGTTGGTGCAGTCGGTTTCCGGAGGGAGAACTTGAGTTCTCCTCTTCAACAAAGCAACCCTTGACAATCCTACAACCCATTCCAAGTCCATGGCGATAATTGACTTTATTCCTTGAGTCTAAATGACATAATCAGACCATTCTTGAATATGAGAAGTATGATCCATAGTGAAACTAGGAATTTTATCGAGCTTAATCGGGTTTTGTTTACCACCAATAAGTCTAGCAGGATTACCAACAGCAGTAGTTTTAGAAGGAACATCCTTCAAAACAAGAGAACCAGCACCAATTTTGGCACCGTCTCCAATCTTAACATTTCCAAGAACACAAGTACCTGCACCAATCAAAACACCATTTCCAATCTTAGGGTGTCTATCTCCACAAGTTTTACCAGTTCCACCTAAAGTCACATTATGCAAAATTGACACATTATTCCCAATTACAGCAGTCTCTCCAATAACAAGTCCAGTTGCATGATCAAGTAATATCCCTCTACCAATCTTAGCACCGGGATGAATATCCACTGCGAATACCTCCGAAACCCGGTTTTGTATCATCAAAGATAGAATCTTTCTACCTTGTGACCATAATTTATGAGCAATTCTATGAGCTTCACATGCTAAAAACCCTTTAAAATTCAAGAAACAATGAACATAACTAATACAAGCAGGGTCTCTTTCTCTAACTGCTCTTAAATCAGCCTTAACTTCTTCAATCAATTCTTTGTTTTCAACTAGAACACCTTTGAATAAATCAAATAGGGTATTTGCATTTAAGCTTGAAAAACTCAATTTCAATGCTAAATGATTTGATAAAGCACTTTCTAAACATTTATGAGATAAAATTGAATTATAATAGTAATTTGACAAGATGGGTTCTTCATCAACATCAGATTTTGCTTCTTCCACCATTTTTAACCATAAATCATCATTATTATTATTATTATTGGGTTTTTGATGATTCTGTGAAATGGGTACACAGGAAACAAGCTCAGAAAAAGTGGGTCTGCAGTAATTTACATATTTATAACGATGATGATGATGATGATGATGATCAGATTGAGATAAATCTGGGTCACAAGATTTTGTGCATTCTGCTCTAGAAGTGTCAACACAGGTTGCCATTTTGGGGGAAATTAATAAGGGTTTTGGATTGATTTTGTTAGGGTTATGAGATTTGATTGGAGGAGAAAAAATGATGGATAATTTGGTTTTGTTAGGGTGACTTAGAAAATTTAGGGCTTGAGAAGAAAATATGAAAAATTGAGATGAATTTATATTAGTAGAAGAGTAAACTATTCGGCTCATGTCACTGATAATGTCACCCACACACAAAATTTCTCTCTCAAATTATGAGTTATTTTATGAGTTGAGAACTTGGGACTTGGGACTTGGGACTTTTGACTTAAGATATGACTTATGAGTCTCACTTCTCTTTTGGTAGACTTATGTACATGTTGTGCTCCATGCTTGGGATTTTGGGCTATTTTCGGGGTAATTGGGTCAGATTATTTTAAAAGAGAAGGTCTTGCTTAAGACGGTATTAAGTTAAGACTTCTCAGAATTTCCTTTTCATTTTAACATTATTTAAATCGGTTGTGAGTATATCTTAACTTAAGACTGTCTGAAACAAGAATTTGTGTATATGAGTTAAATGTGTTTTGAATACCTTATTTATAAATTACGTGGTGGTTCTTTATGTTAATGTACTTAATATTATTATGTGATTTCAAATCATTTTGGCTCAATTTTAAAAAAAAAATGCTGAGGGAATTTTTCCAGAGCCAAAGAAAAATGAGCAACATCATAGATGTTTAAAAGGAAATTGTATGGCCAAAATCTTCGCATACTTGCCATAGACTAACATGATGAACCAGGTCATGAGCAACTTTGATGTATGGAAGACCGTTCAATAACTTTGAAACCATTGTTGTTAAACTCCCGATCCGGATCGTAGGATCTTATGATTCTATGATTTCAAAAAGTGGTGATCGATCCCGATCCTGATTTTAGGTAGGATCTTAATTTTGTAGGATCTTACGATTCAACGTGTTTCAAATATTTTCAAAGTAGAATCTTAACCCAATCCCACGATTATACGACTCGATCCTACATTACTAACATTTCAAATTTCAGTTGCTAAAATTTTATATATAACTTTGAAGGTAGAAAATTATTATTAATGGAAACAATTTGTGGGTACATGCTAAGAAAATAGTGTTTTGAGATATAAACAGGATATCTTAACAATTTGATTACACAGTTATGTATTTTAGTTCATTTGTAAAATTTTACGATCCGATCCTATTGATTCGATTCTGGTAAGCTCATCGATCAAAAGTAAGATCTCGATCCTAACAACATTGTTTCAAACTACTACAAAGAAAAATTCGCTTTCGCAATGCCTTTATTGCTTTAATTCGTTAATAATTGTCTTGCAATCGCTTTCAATCGTGACTTTACTAGACCTTTTGTATCTAGCTTCTTGAATCCTAATCAACACTTCCAAGACGGACTCTTCACTTGGATGCATCCACGTTTGATGATGCACATTTGTCGCTTCACAACAATTGTCGGGTTAGTTTTGTCAAGTTTAGTTTTGTAATAGTATACTCGATCATTGTGTTAAAGAATTCTAGTGTTATCTATATTATGTACTAAACCAAATATTATTCTTTTGTCTCAATCATTTATTTATAATTAATTAAAAATATCTATTAACATAAAATAATAATAATAATAATAATAAGACGATTGAGTATTTGTAGATATTATGCTAGCTTTTACAAAGGTTGAGAGATTTATTATTAGGTTATGATTCGTAGTTTTTTGAGACACTAAAATCTCCTTAAAATCTCATAATGATGATGTACTTATATTCTTATTGCTCTTAACTTTTTGTTTTCACAAAGTCTCTTGTGTCACAGTCTCACATGCGACTAGTAGAAAAAAGGGAATACTTTGATAAATAATGATCACTTTTTAATAAGAGTATTTTGTCAAACACTACCTACAATTTATGCCACTTTGTGAGGAACTACCTAAAGTTTTATTTTTTGTCAAAGACTACCTAAAGTTTAGATTTTCTTTGTTAAGCACTACCAAAGTCAATATTCAAGCATGAAAATGAGAAAATAAGCGATTTTAACTTGTCGATATCATAGCTTTGAGTTTATTTTTGCTAAACTATACTAATGCATAAGCTACGTTAGTAAGTTTCATTATATTTTTCGCAAAATTAATTTAATTATCGTCGGCCTTCAGATCCATCATTATCTTCATCTTAGTTATATAAGTCTTTATTTTAGAGAACAGGTTAAACATTAATATAGTTTAGCAAAATAAATTCCTAGGCTATGATAACGGCAAGGTAAAATAGTTAATTTTCATCTTTTTATGCGTGAAAACTAATTTTGGTAGTGTTTGACAAAAAAATAACAAGTTTAGGTAGTGTTTTGCAAAAAATAAAACTTTAGGTAGTTCCTCGCAAAGTAACCTTAATTGTAGGTAGTGTTTGACAAAATACTCTTTTAATAAAAATGATCATTTTATGTCTAAAAGATGAATTATTTTTTAAAGTAGTCACTATTTACCCAAAGTTAGTCATGTCGATCAGAATAATTGGAGCAAGTTAGAAGCATATGAATATGAAAAAGTTGAAAGGAAGAGCGAAGCAATGACGAGAGTGCATGAATGAGTGAAGGAAAACAAAACGTTGCCGGCTGCGACCCCCCACGAATCTAAGAAAGACCATTTTAACGGCCCTTAATGATCATCCTTTAAAAGTTTACGACAAAAGAATCAATTATGAAACTTCACCTTATCTATGAAGCATTAGGGTTGCTTGTGATGAGTCTATCCGTTATAAGCTTGTGACGGGTCGGATCTCTCTCACAAACTTGCAAGTGAGAGGGCAAGTGGGAAACTATTAATTTACCACTTGTCCTTCCACTAGCAAGTTTGTGAGAGGGATCCGACCAGTCACAAGCTTGTGACGGATAGTGACAGTCACAAATGAGAATTTGTGATCTATGAATTCTATGTTACTATTTGTCATTTCGATTTGTCCGACCAACTTGTAAATGTCACTACGGAATTTCGAGGTCGTAAATAAAATGAGAAATAGACCAATTCATGAATCTCTAGTTTAAAAAAGCAAATTCTTCAGCCCGACGACTTTATAACAAATTTAGGGTGATGATAACGTCATTGGCAATGGATCCCGGATTATGTTCAAATCCTAGGATTCAAATCGTAATGGATATAATACAACCCGAAATAATCCAGATCGTAATGGATATAATACAACCCGACTTTATTTTGATATTTTTACAACTTTATTTTTAACATTTGTATTTTATTGTATATAATACAACCCGAAAATTAATATTTTAATATTTGCAAAGTGAATTTTTTTTACAATAAAAATGATACGGGATAGATCCAGATCAACAGGATCTGGATATGGAGTTGACAATATCAGACCCTGTGGATATGGATCGGATCTGGATCCCTATAAGGGATAAGGATAAGGATATGGATATGGATCCCATAGGACCCTATCCAGATCCTATCCATTGACATCCTTATTCACTACCATTTTTTTTAATGTCACTCAGACACTCAATTACAAGTCAATTACACTGGTATCTACAATTCACCCTCTCACAATTTGAGTGACATTAACAAAAACGATAGTGGCGTTATCATTACCCTTAATTTATTGTAAATTAATATTTTACAGAGTATTTTTTAAAATTCCGCATATAAAGGTAAGGGTAACTATCTTTATTTAAAGGGGTCGGTACCTTTATATTTTTTGGTTTTCTAAAGGCTACCCCTCGACTCCTAGTCTTCTAAAAAACTTCGACCGCTTATAATTCATGATCATGAACTTGAAACGCGACGACTTTTTTTTTTCAACTTGACCGTCTTCTCGAGATCTTCGATTTGAAAAATAAGTTGTCACTTTATGAACGATGTTGCAAGAGTTATGGTCGGTCAAACAATTTTCACCAAATAAACTTTTTTCACCAAATAAACTTTTTTTTTTAAAATTGATCGTCTTTACGAGATATTCAGTTTGAAAAAAAGATTTGTCGTTTTTTGAGTTCGTAACAAAAGTTGTCTTTATTTACCATGAAAAATGATCACTATTTTCAACCCAAAAAAGAAAAAGTGTAAACTATTGACATGGACGAAGGAAGTATCATAAATGGTAATATTATGAATAAGGTAAGCCAACACAATTCAATTTCGTACGATATAAAATTTAGATTGTAAATGTAAATAGCCCGGGAGACCGTACAGTGACCCAAACTAAGGTGTTGTTTGGCCAAGTTTACCTAAAACAGTTTTTACTTTTTGAAATGAGTTTTTTCTTAAACTACTTCTTGAAAAAGTTATGATTGTTTGGCCTAACTTTTTGTAAAAATAGTTTCTTATAAATTTGATGTGTTTGACCTATTTACTTTTATTCGGCTTTTTTTAATGATTTGTTTTTGTTTACTATATAATCTGGGTCAGCGTCACATAATGGGTAAGATGATGAACTTACCTAGGTATAGAAATATAATCAATTAATCAAACGTATAAATATAATAGGTACTTTTACTACTATATAATTACGGAGTACGACGTATAATTATTATATAAGACCGACTTACTATGAAATAATTTATACAACAAAGTATAAAATAAGACCGTCTGAGATATTACTTTTAAAAGTCAAACTTTAATCTTTTTTACGTATAAAGGATCGTCGCACTTTCACATTATACGACTGTTGTACAATGTTGAAAGGATCGTCTCATACTCTTTTCATCTCAAAAGAAAGATTAATTTTCTTTTCTATATATAATTCAATACTGAACTTTATATCTCAAAAATACGATAGGATCAAAATTATAAGCAATATATAGATAGCAATAATTAATTTTACATGCCTTAAGAACTTAATGTTGTATATGTAAATAAGATTATTGTTTAATATTGTGTTAGAAGAAGTGGATTCACAACAAAATGGAGAAGATTATAATTATTGAGTACAAAAAAATATAATAATCAAAACAATTGAGGCTTAGTAGTTGTGAGAAGGAGAAGTAGAAGTAGGTTTTTACTGCATTTAGTAGCTTTTTTTTAGGTTTTGACTTTTAGAAAAGCACTTGTAAAGCTTGACTAAACAGCACCTAATTAGATTAAAGTACCATGGTCCACAATAATGTTTTGTAACAAAATAGAGTTAAATATAACGCAATACCCATCTCTATTAGATTCTTTATTTTAACTCATCCATTGAATTACCTTTTTTTTTTTTTCCAAACTTAACTTATTGTGCCATTTCGAGTTGAAAAATTGGAAACTCAAGTAAAAGTCTTTGTGAAGAATATACCCGTCACAACCTTTTCTAATGGGTCAAATATTTTCTATTAGGGTTGATAAGTTTGACACGGATATAACCGTTACAAATAAGAATTTGCGAAAATCAAGTTATAAACCAGGCCAAATCACATATTTCTATTTCTAAGACTAAGTTTATCCACAGATCCATCTTCAGACTTCTGACCCTGCCACCTCAGCTTTCCACTAATTTTTTATTCTCAGACTCAGACTCATAGACTCTCAGACTCAGTCAAAAATATTACTTTATCCTCAGACTCATTTCAGACTTTGCCACCTCAACTTTCCACTTACTTATTTTACTTCATTCCTTCAATATTTTACATTCATTTTATGATGACATATTTTCCACTTAACTTAAATAAATCAAATATTAAATAAATCTCGAGATATCTTTTTTTTAATACCGGCATATATATTGATAAAAGAAATTGCATTTCAAACTAAATTCCAAGACACTAAGGAAAATTACATAAAAACATAAAATAAAACGAAAAAAAAAACGAGATAAATAATTAAATATTCCTAGAACGATGACATATGTGTTCCACCATAATGTGTTTTTTTTGTGGTTAGAAATATTTAGTTGAGAAATATATGTGAGTAGCATACAAGATAAGAAGCTATTAATAGACTTTTTTTTTGCAATACTATTTTTGTTTAAACTTTTTATTAAACAATTTTTTTAACAAATATAATATGATAATTAGATTTTCCTACATTTCAATTGGTCAAGTAGATTTTTATTTTATCTATGATGATAAAAAAATTCATAATCTACTATCTATTTATTCTAGAGTATCCGTATTGCGTAAGACGCATGCTATCCGTCTTGCGTAAGACGGGTTAAATACTACCAAGTGGGGGTAATAAAGACAAAACTTTTGGTATTTTTTATGCAACAAGTGGGGTGATTTAGTATGTATTTGACCCGTCTTAAGCTTATGACGGATAGTGACCGTCTGAAATGATAATTTGATTTTATTCTATACGTAAAATCTAATATTTATATATTAATAAAATATTATAAATTTACTATTCTTGAGTCTGAAGAAGGGTCTTGGAAACTCAAGACCAATGTTCAGATTTTGAGCTCAGACCAACCACTTCCTCCCTCATTTCTTCAAAAAAGCTCAAAGTCTTAAGCTCATACCATTTCTCAGACCTTTGCTCATACCTGGTTAAACTTAGTCTAATATAGACAATATTGGACAAAATCGTTAGTTGATTACTCCCTACTTTGCATTGGATAATGAATAGCGTGGCTGAAGCCATCAACCACCACAAATTCTCATTTGTGACGGACACTATCCGTCGCAAGCTTAAGACGGATACCATATTCTCTCACAAAATACCCATTAAGGGTGAATGGAGAAGTACATGGGGGGTGCCCACCTTGTCCCCTCTACCCATTTTCTCTCATAAAATACCCGTTGCAAGATCCGATCCGTCGCAAGCAAGACCTACTGCTCAACCACAGGTTATGCTTTATTTAACGTGACCTCTACGTGCGCAACAGAACCAACACTTCAGCTTATCTATACACAAATCGCATCACCAAAATTGTTTCGCACACGTCAATTAATTATAAAGCACTTAGTATGACCTGCAACTATCTATGAAAACAATCAACGATCCTTCAATTCTCGAGTTTGTTCTTATGTGTTGGTGCCTAGAACTGGCAAAATTGACTCGACCCGAATAACCCGGTCCGATAAGGCTGACCCAAGACCCGAAAGCGACCCGGAATTACCTGACTCGAGGATGACCCGAAACCCGAATTGACCCGACCCGACCCAGACCCGACCCGAACCTTCACTGACCCGAAAGAGACCCGACCCGAAACGACTGACCTACATATGACCCAATTTGAAATGATCCTAAATGACCCAATTTATTGTGATTAGGGGTGAAAATGAGACGAAACGGCCCACGTGCAGCTCAAGCTTGGCTTGGTCCAAGTCGGCTCGTGCGACTGTGCGAGTTTGGCTCGACTCGAAAACTAACTTGATCATTTTGACCTGAAAATGGCCTAAATAAATCGGATATGAATCTAAAATGTCCCGACCCAAAATGACCCATACCCGAAATGGCCCAAACCCGAAGTGACCCAAACCCGAAACTGACCCAAACCCGAAAGCGACCCGACCCGACCCGACCCGAAAGATTGAGCAAACCCGAGATGACCCGACCCAAACTGACCCGACCCAAACCCGACCCGTCCTAAATAATTGTACTTCTGAAATTTGATCCTATCGTACCCCAGAAAACTATCCCTTTGTGTTCCTAAATAATTGTAGTTCTGAAATTAGATCGGTATATGCTGCACAACACTTTTATCGTCTGTAGTAACTTATACATCTTATTCAATGATAACAATAAATGGGATGCATTAACTATATTAGGCCGTTGTAGATAAACCTAGATAGTGGGTTATCCGCGTCGGATCATTTTCGGGTCAGTAAGTATTTCGGGTTGGGTCACTTCGAGTCAGGTCATTTCGCGTCATGGTTTTCTCTTAAATAAGTCATTTCGGATCCATTGAGTCATTTCGAGCCGATCATTTTGGATCGGGTCATTTTGGGTCTGTCAGGGTCAAGTTCAAGTCGCATTTTTCGGATTACTTTCGGATCAATTTTGCCAGGCCTAGTTGTACGCGACACAATAGTCTTACATTTGAATTTGGGTTTCAAATAATACTGAAATTTAGAAGTTAGTATAACCTTCTGCATTTTAGATGGGATTTCTCGTTTTCTTAATAATGTTGAAAGAATGTATTACTATTTTTTTTTTACATGTTTCAAGGACCAACAAATCGGCCTACATTTCCCTGCTTCTGTATCTATCAATCTATCAATCTATCTATCTATCTATGTATCTCTTACATTAGCTGTGTGTGAGTTAGAAGCTATAGTCTTAGCCATTTATTTCCATCAATGAACTCCATATCCAGAAACGGCCTGGCATCGTCGATCCTAAATGACCTCGCCCAGCGTACCCGTCCTGATGCATTTGATCCCTTTCCTCTACACTGAAATTCTCCAAACACCGCAGTCCTGAAAATTCACAATAAAAAGAGGCAGGGTCACTCTAGTAAACCATTGTATTTTATTTCATCATACAAATGGAACGATGATGTTAAAAGTACTAACTTTTGTCGCTCTGGGACGCCCCAGTCACTCCAACCTTCAGGTGCAATGATATCATCAATATCACAATAAGAATATATTGCTCTTGAGTATGGTCCCCAGGCTCTTCCCAGGTAGATTTTCCCACTTCCAGTAATTGAACAGTTGACAAATGAAAACCCGGTATCTTCGTTAGGTGAATTTCGGTGATGAGCTGCAATTGCTCCTGACTGATTTGCAATTGAACGTAGAGCCGTATACTGTAGGGTTTTTGTGCAACATTATCAAAGAGAACAAAGGGTAAAAAGCTATGTTCAGGAAAAAGGACAGTAAAAATTGTTCTTATTAATGTTTACCTGATACAAGGATTTCGCATTGCCAAAAATGAAATCGATGGATCCCTGAATGAGGCACTGGTAGAAGTAATGTGATCCACTCTCATCTAATAGTGTGTCTTGAGAACCAAGAATGTTCACTTTGTAGAATACCGCCTTTTCTGCTGATACTCTCAGTGCCACTGCTTGCATTCCCATCCAACCTGGGATTGCTACCACCGTGTTCTGCACCAACCATGAACCACATTTCACTTCTTACAGTCTTTTAGTCATGTCATGATAACTGAGCCGATATCACCTTAAAGACTCGTAAAACATTAGCTTATTCACGACCACTACCACATTCAATTCCACGCAGTCTTCAGAGACTAGGGAAGATCGATGGAAAAGTATTCGGAAATGGAAGGGGAGGAGGCGAGGAATACCTGAAATGTAATGTCAGAAGCACAGAAATAATCGGAGAAAATAGTGATAGTGGCGGATCCAAAGGTTCCAAGCTCTCCACCATTGCTAGTCTTATCAGAGGCTTTGCTATTCCAGGTGATTACAGTATTAGCTGCCTGATTTGTCAACCCTATGAATGAAATGTATGGCTTAGAACTTGGTACAATCACTCTTTCCCTGCACATTTCCAAACTCACACTCTTAAGTCATAACCATATAGTATTTCATTTCCAAAACTTGACTTACATAGTTATATGGTCAACCAAATTTTTTGACTGAATTCACTAAAAAATGTTGATTATTATGTCACTATGTGTGTCAACTACATAACTACAAGGGTAAACTTTGACAAACTGCTTAGGGAATAACAAGAGTTAAGAGCGCAACTCATATTAATTTTCATCGAGATGAACTTATTGGTTAAATTAAATGACATTACATGTTATGTTTGTGACCATTTCGCCAAATCGCAAAGTATAAATAATTGTGTAAAACAGTTTATAGTACTATACATACAATCATTTGCTAATTAACTCAAAACCTTGACGGAAGCAAAACGTGTGATTTTATAGGATGATATTTGATTAGCAAAACGTGTGATTTTATAGTATTGTTAACCAGAGACGTTTAAGTGTAATGAGGGAGTTGGACCGTGCCATAGAGCTCTCTTAGCGACCGGTACTCGTGTTACAATTTACATGTGTGTATGTACTATGTAGTGCATGAGGCACAAAAAGGCTCTTATAACCGAGCTACATTACATGATATTATCAACTCCCTTAATCTGAGTAAGAATACGCATATAAAAGTCAACCTTGTTTCATGGTCAAAACCTAAAATCAAAATAAATTGACATTTGTATTTGCTCTAACCTCTCGTGGCCAAAATAAAACTCCTTTAAACCCATTAAAATTATCACAATTTCTCATTTGAGACGGACTTTATCCGTCTTAAGGATCACCCCAGTTGTTACCTAGAATATACCAAAATTTTTGTTAATAATTTTCACCGTGTAATAATACTTGACCCGTCTTAAATTTTAGACAGATAATACCCGTCTTACGCAACACTTCACGTAAAATTATTAACTACCAACTGGTGAACAGTAAAACCCACGTAGCTTAACCGATCAAAAAAATAACTGAATAACTACACACGTAGCTTCAACAACACTACTCTATACTGCAACTGCCAACAATTGGGAGAGAAGATGATGAACAACAACAATCAAATTCATTAATCACAAAAATAATGATCAAAAAACAAATATAAATAATTAATTACCTGTAAATTCCAGGAAGAATAACAATCTTAACTCTCTTAGAATTCCCAAAAGGAACTAAATCAACAGCACCTTGAACAGTAACTGAATTCCCAGTTTTACCACTTTGATCAACCACAATAATCCCACTCACATTCCAATTCTCCTTCCCTTTTATCTCGGTTTTCGACACCGATTCCGTGGAATCATCAACCTTCATATCGTCCCATGTAATGTAGTTATAATCTCTAACATTCACTCTTGCATTACTACTACTAACATCAGTGTTATTATTCTGACCAAATCCCAACTCAAAAATAACGCATAAAAAACAGAGGATTAGTGTAAAATTCAGCAACATTGGTGGTTAAATTTTTGTGGGTATTGGATGAATTAGTGTAAAATGATGAAATATGAAAAGGGTAGTGATGAATTTGAGGAGAATGTGAAAGAGGTGAGAGATATTAAATAGTTGGGAGCGTATATGTGCTCTGTTTCTGCTCACATTGCTTGTGACACTTGAGTGGTAAATTACTAAATCTAATTTAATCTTGTTTCTAATTACTCAATTAATGATGGTTAATTAAAATTATTATTGTTTAGCAAAGATTAAATTAATCAAGAGTTTTAATTAATGTTCATTGGAAGAGTGTTAATGACATAATTAGTAGGACTATGAACCAAAGTTTATTTTAGATTCTTATATTTGGTGAGTTTGTTGTGGAATTTGTGTTTTTGGGATAAAAATAAAATAATTGGAAGGAGAAAGATTGCTATTTATTTGATGAGTAGAAAGTTGAGTAGTTGAAGAAGTGTGGTGAGAAATAGGAATAGTAGAAAGATTATTAATATGTATTTTAAGTTGATTAAAATTTGAATTAGAGGGTGATTATATATATATATATATAATGATTAAAGAGTGAGTGAATCTTTTTGCATGGTGTCATTTGGGTAGTTATTGCTGAAGGAGTTTAAAGAAGGTTGATATAAGTGCCTTGATTTTAGTACGACTAGATTACGAGGGGTAGGACGACTGCATAACGAGTATTGTGCTACTACACAATTTGTGTTTTTACTATGGCTATCTTTCGACATACACTACATGCGCTTTGAAATAAACTAGTTTATACTAGTCATGTATTTGGGCCGGGTTTGGACTGGGTTTGGACCGGGTCAGGCCTGTGTGGGAGGGCGGGCTTGGCCGGGCCGAGCTGTTAGGGTAATGACTCGGACCCGGACCCAAGCCCAAGACATGCCGCGCTGGCGGGTCTGTAATGTTTTTTTCCTCTAAAAAGGGCGGGCTGGGCTGGGAAAACTGAACCCGGGCCCGACCAAGGGGGGAGCGGGTGTCAACGGGTCGGGCCAGATTAGTCCCGGATGGCGGGTCGGGCCGAGCTAACCCGCCCATTTCCCCATTGCTAGTTTATACCTGTGCAATAAGTCACGGGTTTGCATATTCAACGATGTAAATAAAGTTTGAGTAATAGGATAGATATTGTTTATTAATTCGATTCCCTCGTGAGTAGCGGAAGACTCGACCAAATAACTTGACCAACACTCGGATTGAGGACACAAGCATGGCCCGTGCCAGATTGAACGAAATCAATATGACTTAACCTAAATGTTCTTTTTTTGAAACAACCCATTATCACTAAAAACTTGATAATAGTAATAATAGACCAGAAAAAGTAAGACTCAAGCCCGAAATATCTTGACGCGACTCTATTTGACCGGATTTCTTGCAAACCTAAGAATGTTACACCCGACCCAGTCCGAATAACTTAACGACCCATTTGCCAACTCCGCTTAGAGGTAATACTTGCCGAATAGGTGACATTGAATATCTTAAGTAAGGAAATCGAAAATTTGTAAAATAGAGATAAACAAAGATATTGTATTAGTAAGTGGTTAGAATTTTAAGTGATACTGTAGATGATAAAAAAAATTAAATAATAGACCAAATTATGTGTACGAAAATATTTGTACCACTATGGCCGTTGAAGGACTGTCAAATTCTGATGTTAATTTGGGTATTGTGTTGATTAATAAGTTGTCTTCTTCGTGGAAAGAGTATCGTGATCAGCTAATGCATAAAAAGAAAGATTTGACATTAGATGAGCTCACCTCTCACCTAATGATCGAGGAGGAGAATCGTCAAAAGGATAAACAGAAGATTAACCGAAAAATAGTATTTCCAGTATTGGTTCATAAGAAAATGTGTCTCATATCTCTGGTTGAAAATAAGGGTCACAAACTCCACATTAGGATCGGGTGTAATCGGTTTATTTAATATTACCAGTGGCGGACTTACAATTTGTAGTTACTAGTTAAGGGTGAAAAGAGGGCGATACTGTAACTCCGTGAAGTGAGATTAAAGTTTTTTTGGGAAATTTTAACTAAAATTTTAGTGTTTTTCTATATGGTACCCCTTAGTTTTTTTTTGATCCCGCATGGTAACCCTGCATTTCAGAAAACAAAAATGGTAGCCATGTGGTGCATTGTTAACTTATTATGTATTACCGTAACCTTTAACTATAATTCTGTCAATTGCATCGTTAAATGGCTGATGTGGCGTGTGACTTGGTTGAGTAAGCAAATGACATGGCTACATGTCTATGAGTCACGGAAAATGCCCACAAATAACCCTTAACCCTACCTTTCACCACCCATCACCACCAACCTCTCCCCGAACCACCGGCTATCACCTCTTCACGCCACTATTTTGGTTACCGAACATCACAACTACCACCCCCACTACAACCAGCACCATCGTCGGCCCCTTTCCTCAGCTCCTCACACAAAAAACATCACCATACCAACTGGCACCCAACCCCAACCACTCCCACCCAAGCCCACGGTCTTACCTTAAAAAAAACCCTTTTCCCCACTTATTAAATCGAGATCTAGTGTATATAGGGGAGTGGAATGAGATTAGAAGGTTTGCGGACAAGATTAAGGGCCGCGTTAACGGTTTCAGAAGGTGGGGTTAGAGTTTTGAAGGGTGGCGGCGAATGGTGAAGGGTGGGGAGGCGCCGACGGTAGTTAGACGAACGTCGGTGAAGGGTGGAGATGAGCCGATGGTAGTGGTGGTGGTGGTGGTTGTAGCGTGCCGAGGATGTGATTGAGGTGGATAATAAAGGAAGTAGGTAATAGTTGGGGTGTATATGAAGAAGTCAACGCTTAGTCAACACCTACCAATGTCATGTCATCGACAACTTACTTAATGGTGCAAATTGACAGAATTGTAGTTAAAGGTTACGGTAATACATAATAATGCACCACAAGGTTACCATTTTTGTTTTCTGAAATGCAAGGTTGCCATATGGAATCTGAAAAAAAAATTGAAGGGTTACCTATAGAAAAACCCAAATTTTATGAATTTTCATTGTTCGCGGTAGTGAGTACTCCAGTTAACGGCTTGTTCTTGCTCAAAATCAGGATTGTAATATATCTACTACACTTTATGAAATATTGACGACGTTTTTTAAAAAAAAAATACTAACCCACCCTTGACACTAGGGATGTCATTGGGGCATGTATAAGCGGATACCGCCCCGCACTCGCCCCAGTTGGGGCCGGGATGGGCCTTAGCGGGTGGTGTGGCGGGCACATGTACAAAATTTTCACCCGCCATGGGTGGTGGGGCGGGGGATGGTTTTATGTCATACCCATCTAATACCCGCCTACCCACCAAGTATTAAAAACATATATACATTATTATGACTTTCTATAATGCTATTTATTTGTTTTTATTGAAAATCTTAAATTAGAAATATAAAAATTAAAGATTGTGGAATTTCATATTGATTAATACCACATTTTGTTAAAAAAGTATCGACATAAGTTATGACATAAATAGTTGGTGGGTCACGAGGCGGATACGGGTATGGAAACTTGTACCCGCCACGGGTGGTGGAGCGGGTATGGGTATGAGATTTTTTTGGTGGGTACGGGTACGGGGGGACCTATATCCACCACCGCCCCGCTCCAATGACATCCCTACTTGACACACTCTCTCTCTTAACAAAATATCTCCCAAACCCCCCCTTCCCCACCCCTCCAAAAAAAAAATAACCCACCACCCACTAGGCCACTACCCCACTGACGGACACCAACCATCGCCCTACTACCGCCATGCCGCCGCCTGTCCACCTCCACACCGACGCCTTTGCCGCTTGCCGTCGATGTGACAACCTTCGAAAAACGCGGAAATTTAAAACAAATAAGCATGCATAAATTGCGGAAAGTGCGGGGTTTTAAAACATTTTTACATGCCAACGATACGAGGAAAGTCAAGTGAAACAAAATCAAAGTACAAATACAATAACGGAGACATAGTCTCTCAAAACGTAGTGAAGTCTAAAGTAAATGTCTAGTAAACTAGCATCGAACGTCAAGGTGAATCGTCTAAGGCCAACGTCCGCTAGCTCACTCATGAACCCCAAAACATCATCTGCAAACAACCTGTTCATCCATAAACATGAATGCCACAGTCAGTGGGGAGTAACTCCGGGTTCTCCCAGCCATATCACATCAAAACGTATATAAGAAAATACATAAGCATGTAACATCATACATACAATCATATCATATAAAGTATAAGTAGGCATTTCGTAATATCATGAACTAAACATGTGAAACATTCGTTATACCATCATCCTAAAATATTAACTCGGGGAAGACTCCCCTTGGCAACCACATACGCACTGAGGGCTTACATCTCACCATTAGCGACATGTGCTTGAGAAGGTTAGGGACTCATCATACTATTCATTCAAGGCATCCAATCAACCAAATGTACAATCCAATACGTAATTAAACATAAGCAAACACACTCTCACGGTAAATGACACGTACTAGCATCTGCACTATGCAAGACAAGACATAAATGTCCACGGGATAAGGCGTTTCCCTGAACCGTATGCGATAAGACGTTTCGCACACAAATGACTCTAATCCTCTCGGTAGGACGACGATAATAATATGGTCTTAGTCTAAATCTGGCCAGACTCTCGGGATATGGGCGTTTCTCGATTTGACAAGTGGTAAGGCGTTCCACATCCAAGACTCGAGATAAGGCGTTTCTCAAGTACCCCAAATCCGGCAAGGGTAGATAACGGAAGAGGCGGATAGAGCATAAGTAACCAACTCCAGCTTACAAGCATGGAGGGGAAGTCTAATAAGTCAAGCTAGCACGCTACCTGCAAATGACACCACCTCACAAGGATACAACATTTGGCGACCGGGTCGACCAACCCATCGTGTTCGCCTCCCAACAACGTCGTCATATACCCACTAAAAAAATGCATAAAAGCATCAAGGTGGTACCCCTTTTGCTCCGAGATCAAGTATAACGAGTATAGAGGTGCAACCGGGAAATGAGAGTTCAAGACATCCAACATATGAGACTCAATCCATTCCTCAAGGCATAAGTGGCTTAAAATGAGAAATATGTTAAACCCGTCACTAAACATGTGATAAATCATGTGAGATATCATATAGTCTAAATATGAATATTTAATGTCATTACGTAAGTTTATAAGATAAACAAACCATACAAACCATTACATTGTGAAGACAAGTGGAAAGAAAAGAAGAGAAAGGAACACAAAGGGTCCCAGCCGGTCAGGGGAACTGGCTGCTGGCTACCTGGCTGGGCACAACAACAACATCGAACAACATCAACAATCATACAGGGACTCCCAGGCGGTTGGTGTGTGATAAGTGAATATTTGTATGGTTTTAACCCCCAATTTAGCTCGGTTTTGTATGTCATTTGTGCTTTGTTAAGCCACTTTATGAGCTAATATCGTCTTATAGGTGAATTCCTATGTTCTAACTTGTTTTGTAGGGAAAGTGACGTTTCTACGCCCTTTTTCTATATTCTCGAGCATTTACCTAGAACCCGACGATTTGAAGAAGCAACCTTGCCCAAGTGAAAGGCATTTCAAGAAGGTTCACTAATTCGAAAGAGAGAAGAAGCAAGGACTGTTTCGTAGTTGTCGGAAGATCAATCAATTGGGCGGAAGAATTCATCGCTTTGCATCAAACCCTACCAACAAACCCAATTGTAGAAGTCAAGGGGGATGTTGGAAGTCAAGTCAAAGCAAAGGAAGATGAAGCGTTAGTCAAGAGCTTCCAGAAGACCACTTACCCGATTTGGTAAGTGTGTACCCGATCAGGGATGTGTGCTGCTCCAAGCATTGCGGCTCCTTCTTCCTTATTTTGTCCTATGTGTTTAATGCCCGACCTCTTCTCCTCGAAATCCTAATGCTATAAATAGATGCTCTAGCCTCTCATATCAAATCATCCCTAAACACAACATCTCTTCTCTTCTTACATTTCTCTTTAGTTTAGTTCTTCTTCTTTCTTAGTTTAGTTTAGTTTTAGTTTTCTCTAGTTTAGTTTAGTCTAGTTCTAAGTTTTCTTCAATTGTATGGTTCTACTTGTAATTGGAACTCAAGTTTTCGGGTTTGCATTTCCTATTCAAGTTCTTATTCTATTTCAATCTTTGCTCATCCTTTTCGGTAATCTTTATTCTCGTCTTTACATTATAGTTTCATTTTCTTTTAGTATTTCCTTTATCATGTTTATCATTCTTAGTTTTATAATCTTAGTTTCCTTTTCATTGTTAATCATGCATAAGTAGTCACCCTTCTAGGGTGTAGGATAGCCATGTTAGATTAATTAAAAGATGATAATTGGATAAAAGAAATTGTGCCTTTAAAACGTTGTGTCTATGCATGTTTGGATTGTAACGATAGTTATCGATTTTTGGACAAAATCATTTGACTAGTATGGAATTCTTTTCCAAGGTAGACATACGAGAATTGAATAGACAAAGCATGACATGGTAGATTAAGACCTAGTAAATCGCATAAAAAGCCTGCTAGACCATCTGATCTATGATTGTAATGAACACATCATTCTTACGAACTCACAATGAATTATTTGCATATCCTAAATCCAATTTCATCAATATGTTAATCTACATGTGTGAACCTACTTCCCTAGATTCTTTTTATTGCATTGTTATTATTTAGTAATTAGTGACAAACATTTGCCAATCGTCCAAGGTAGAATTCTAACCACAACTATTCGCAAGTATCTCCCGTCTCCCCGAGATCGACCCCTTACTTCCCTAACTGCATTTATCTGTTGTTAGCCTAGTCTGAGTTATTTATCTTTGATTAGGGTACGCGACAACCCTATCAAATTTTGGCGCCGTTGCCGGGGAGCACGGTTTTGTTTATTTCTGATTAGTAGAGTTTTACCTTGTTTTTTTTTCTTTTTTTCTTTTCTTTTGTGTCGAGGAACACTTGTTCCTTGAGATTTTTCTCACCTTTTCCTTGTAGTGTAGTGACTCTTTTCAGGTAATAGGAATATTTTCTTTCAAAGGAATTGCTTTATTTTCTCTCAATGACTATCTATTTCCAACCACCACAATGCGAGAATGAGCCTTTCCATGAATACCTCGACTGATTTTATAGCTATTCTAACCATATTATCTCTCTTGGGTATACCCTTGATGAGACCTATATGAGAGATGTCGTGCTTCATGGAATGCTCATTAAGTGTCATAGCCTGGCTATGCAATTGAGTGCTGGAAGTTTTTATCAGAAGAGAGGAAAGGAACTTTGGATTTTCTTGGACTTTGTGGCATCCAAATCTCAGGATGAAACGCACCGGCGGTTGAGAATCCAAGAGCAAATCAATGAAATCAGGGCTCAACTTCAAATACTCAAAAGGCAAAAGGAAGAACCCACGTTTAAAATTTGTAAGCCAATCAATTTTCCTTATGCTTTTTCAGCCCCCCCCATGTGAGTCTATTTTCTCCTGTGCTTTTTCAGCCCCCTCATGTGAGTCTAATTCTCCCCAATCATATGAATTAATAGATGACGATGATGATGGTCCAACCTTTTCTATTGGAAGTCACTCTAGTGTCGTTCCATTTGACAATTTTGAGACCCCCATTATTGATATTGACCATATGGTAGTCGAGACTTTAGACAAGGATGTTGTTAAGCCCATTTGTGACTCCAATGGAGAATGGTCGATCGAGTCATCATATTTCTTTGAAAATCCCTTCGCTAAGGATATTCCAGATTTATTTGAAAATGATATTGGGTTTTGTGAACCTAGCCTTGAAATTAAGTGGGATCAACCACCCATTTTTGATTCCTAATCCTTTGATTCACCCTACCCCCAATTAGAGTCCACTAACGATATTTTGGGAACTAATTGTTTGTTCCATGATCTTAAACATTTTACTCCATCTCTCACTGACGAGTGGAGCAGTTCGGTGGTCATCTATGAAGTTTGTCATACGCACAATGATAAGATATATCAATTCTTACCTTCAATATTTCAGGCCTATATCTTGTCAATTGCTTACATATGTTTTTGTATAGCTCATGCGCAGGAATATGATCGACTTCTAAGGGCATTGACATGCTTTTTAAGGCACAAAGAATGATTTTCATTAATAAAAAGTCTAGCACGACATTCAAATAAAGCTTCTCGGGAGGCAACCCGTGTTTTCCTTTTCTTTTTTGCATTTTATTTTTATTTTTCCCTTTTTTTGTTGTTAGGATTTACCTTACAGATGAAGGAGTTTTTGAAGAGAATCTATAAAGACCTTCCTTGTCAAGTCCAAAAGACTAGCTTGGGGGAGTCCGCACTCACTAGTACGCTTCACTCTTCTTTCATCTTTTTCCCTTTTTACCCTTCTTCTCATTAAGCATCTCGTTGCATGTTTAGTCTTCGTGCTCACATTGAGGACAATGTGATGTTTAGCTTGGGGGAGGGATTGCATTTTCCCAGTTTGCATTCTAGTTGATCATTTTTCAAGTTTTGAATAAGATAGAGAATATTTTAGAGAAGAAGATTTTTAAATTTTGAACACAATTGAATGCTTTTCATGCTTTGCTTGCTTGTTTACTATGCTATCATGTTACATTTCCCAAACTTAGAGCTTTCAAAAGATAATGGTTCAATATTTATTGAATTGTGCATACATGGGGAAGTCTTGTACACAGTAGGCATGGAATTAATCTATAGATGAGTACGCTTGATCTTGACATTTGTCAAGTTACATATATTGTAAGGTAGAACCTCCTTAGGCTGGTACATCCATACCCAGTCTCATTTAGGTGTGTGTAGTTCTCCTTGTGATGTGTGTCATGTCAAAACGCATAAGTATGGTTCTCATTTCATTCCTATAAGCATTGCATTCATGATCCACTAAGATTTGAAGCCTTTTTCACTTTGAATTACACCTCAAATTTGCCTCTTCATACAAATGCTTCACAAAATAATAGCTACATATAAAAACTGCCTACCTTTTGAGCTAGTAGCTAGACTATGGTGTGTGAGTGCTCTTTTGAGAAGATTTTGTTCCTTAATGACAAAGTGAATTTGGAGAACGAAAAATATTCAAGAAGTGATGTTCAAAAGAAAAGAAAAGAAAGAAATAGAAAAAATGAACAAATCGGAAAATTGAAAAAGAAAAAAACAAGAAGAAAAAATAGAAGAAGTTGTGAGTATCTCCTCAAAATGTCAAATCAATGGAAGGAGTTTACCCTTGTGTTTCGTATGTAATAAGCCAATCTGTTCATTCTGGCTTCGTTTTTCATCTTTTGGGAATTCACCGAAAGTTTGGATTGAGTATTCATTTATCATTGGTCAGTTGCTAGCTCACTCTAAACTTCACATGACCATAACTATTTGTCCACCTTTCACCCATTTCCCAAAGCCTTCTTCATTGTTTCAGCTTCTTTTCTATGTGCATTGTGATCTTTGACTTGTGTTTTCAATTGTTTACCATATTAGACTGCGGACACATTTTCATGAGTCGTAGATAGGTGAGTGTCTCAAACATTTACACATAAAGAAATCACCTTTTACATACAATGAGTGTTCGAGTGTACCGTGAGAGTCCATTTGTCAAAAGATCATGCAAGAGCCAAAAATCTATAGTGAAATTCTTTGTGCTACGCCGTTATGTAAATCTCAGCCATGTTTATGTATCATTCTTGCCCACGTTGCTTTTGGGTTATGATTCATTTTGTTTTCAAAGTCTTACGTTGAGATTTGTTACTTGATGGTATAGTAGCCAATGCTTGCAACCCTTGTCCTGGTATTGTTTGTTATGTTTGCTTGAGGACACGCAAAGGTTTAGCTTGGGGGAGTTTGATAAGTGAATATTTGTATGGTTTTAACCCCCAATTTAGTTCGGTTTTGTATGTCATTTGTGCTTTGTTAAGCCACTTTATGAGCTAATATCGTCTTCTAGGTGAATTCCTATGTTCTAACCTGTTTTGTAGGGAAAGTGACGTTTCTACGCCCTTTTTCTATATTCTCGAGCATTTACCTAGAACCCGACGATTTGAAGAAGCAACCTTGCCCAAGTGAAAGGCATTTCAAGAAGGTTCACTAATTCGAAAGAGAGAAGAAGCAAGGACGGTTTCGTAGTTGTCGGAAGATCAATCAATTGGGCGGAAGAATTCATCACTTTGCATCAAACCCTACCAACAAACCCGATTGTAGAAGTCAAGGGGGATGTTGGAAGTCAAGTCAAAGCAAAGGAAGATGAAGCGTTAGTCAAGAGCTTCCAGAAGACCACTTACCCGATCGGGTAAGTGTGTACCCGATCGGGGATGTGTGCTGCTCCAAGCATTGCGGCTCCTTCTTCCTTATTTTTTCCTATGTGTTTAATGCCCGACCTCTTCTCCTCGAAACCCTAATGCTATAAATAGATGTTGTAGCCTCTCATATCAAATCATCCCTAAACACAACATCTCTTCTCTTCTTACATTTCTCTTTAGTTTAGTTCTTCTTCTTTCTTAGTTTAGTTTAGTTTTAGTTTACTCTAGTTTAGTTTAGTCTAGTTCTAAGTTTTCTTCAATTGTATGGTTCTACTTGTAATTGGAACTCAAGTTTTCGGGTTTGCATTTCCTATTCAAGTTCTTATTCCATTTCAATCTTTGCTCATCCTTTTCGGTAATCTTTATTCTCGACTTTACATTATAGTTTCATTTTCTTTTAGTATTTCCTTTATCATGTTTATCATTCTTAGTTTTATAATCTTAGTTTCCTTTTCATTGTTAATCATGCATAAGTAGTCACCCTTCTAGGGTGTAGGATAGCCATGTTAGATTAATTAAAAGATGATAATTGGATAAAAGAAATTGTGCCTTTAAAACGTTGTGTCTATGCATGATTGGATTGTAACGATAGTTATCGACTTTTGGCCAAAATCATTTGACTAGTATGGAATTCTTTTCCAAGGTAGACATACGAGAATTGAATAGACAAAGCATGACATGGTAGATTAAGACCTAGTAAATCGCATAAAAAGCCTGCTAGACCATCTGATTTATGATTGTAATGAACATATCATTCTTACGAACTCACAATGAATTATTTGCATATCCTAAATCCAATTTCATCAATATGTTAATCTACATGTGTGAACCTACTTCCCTAGATTCTTTTTATTGCATTGTTATTATTTAGTAATTAGTGACAAACATTTGCCAATCGCCCAAGGTAGAATTCTAACCACAACTATTCGCAAGTATCTCCCGTCTCCCCGAGATCGACCCCTTACTTCCCTAACTGCATTTATCTGTTGTTAGCCTAGTCTTGGTTATTTATCTTTGATTAGGGTACGCGACAACCCTATCAGTGTGACCGGCAGCTGGCTACCCGGCTGGGGGTCATAGGCAAACCGAGAAAAAGGGAGAAAAAGGGAGGAGAATGAGGCTTCCAATATGAAAATCCTTTCATGGAGGGACCCCACTATAGGTAGACGTTGTGATGAAGGAGCATTAGGAGATAATGAGATATTGATAAGTTAAGACATTTCCAAGATGATTAGAGGGTTTAAGAGTGGTTTGAGAAAAGTAAATCTTGTCATTGGGAATTGAATAAGCCAAAGTCAAAACTAAACACTCTCCAGGACTATTCAATATGCTCTAAAATTGTTTAGACAATTACTTGATGCCCAAGGAAGAGACGTCAAGGTTTCTTTCCAAAAGAGTTATATCCTAACTTTATTAAATGTAGGTAATAAGTACTTTGAGTACAAATAGGATTATCTTATTTTCCAAGTTTGTGTTATTATACTTTAGGAGAGCTTAGTTTTCTAAAACTAGTAAAAATATTTTTATGAAAACTGTCTTTGTTTCCTTATTATATTAGGAGTCTTTGAAATTGTTTAAGGAAAGAAATGTGTCGTGTTACTAGTAGTATAAATAGGGAGTCATATACATTGTAATCGAATAGACGATTTGAGAGTTTAATACAAGAGTTCTTGTGTGTTCTTTATAACTTGTGAGTTATAAGATCTATTAGTTCATTCTTGCGAGAGTGAATTAATCCATATTCTTCTTTGCGAAGTTGAATATTATTTGTGGCTAGTTCGAGTTCCTTGCTAGGGAGGAGAGCTTGTGCACGTCATACCTGAATTATTCGAGTAGTCTTGCAAGAATACTAGTTTAATTCAAGTCTTAATTGAGGGATCTTGCGAGATATTACAACTAATTCATTTCTTTTAATATCGTTTTTATTTCCGCTACAATTGTATCTCTGAAAAGTAAAATTGTGAGAAAATTTTACATCACGTTGAGTATCAACGTCCCACCATGGAGAGATTTCCAGATTAGAAGTTCCTCCATGGTTGGGATATTAAGATTCAAAATCCGCCCATGGTTGGGATATTTTTGTTCAAAATCCCTCAATGGTCAGAATATAATTTTTTTAAAATTCTCGGAATATAGTTGATTAAATTAATTTTTTTGATTATTTTAAGGAATATTATTAACGTAATATATCAAGTGGTTCCCACTATTTAAATCAAGAGTTTAGATTAATTTGGAATCATTTTTCAATTTTTTAAGTAAACTTGGTGAATTAATTAGTTCTTTTTTTTATTTAGGAATATTATTAACGTTTTGATTTATCAATGTAGATGGGAGATCGAGGAAAGAGCATTATGGTTCCCCCAGATCGTACGAAGAACTGGAAAGTCACGGCTTCTAAGCGGCGTGCTCGGGAGGAGGCGTCTAGTACACACAGACCTTGCATCATCATTCGGTGTGGCCCCAATCCCATCGTTAGCGGTAATTCGGAGAGGGAGCTGTAACAGAAGTTAGGAGGTAGTTTTCGTCATATTGATGATGGTTTGGTGGACGAGGGGGCGGAGAGCGAGGATAGAGGGGGGGGGGGGGATTGGGGCCCGAGATCCCAGTTAACGTTGACTCAGAGGTTGTCCGAAGACACTTTAGGCCGCTAATTGAGTTTGGAGGATAGTTCGAAGAGGGCGGCGAGGAAGAAGCCGCATAGTGATAGTTCTTGGCTTCTTAGAGGCCCGATTGTTAGTGGGCCCCGTAACATTTCAGTGTTACAGAGTTTTAATGGACATGTTGCTTTCAGTAATTGGACTGTGTCCGAACCGGCTAGATCATGGATTAAGTCCTACAAGAGGCCGGGTTCTGTGGAGTTGTGATGAGTCCGTTTTATATATAGTTTAACTCCCTAGTTTAGCTCGATTTATTTGATTATTATACTTTGTTTAGTATATTTGTGAGCTAATTACGTGTTCTAGGTGTATTGCTTGTATTTGTTACATTTTGTAGGAATATAAGCATTTAAAAGCTTTTTCCTAGCACATTAGCAAGCACCAAAGTCCAACAAGCTAATGGAAGCAAGATGGACCATGGAAGGTTAGAATGGAGAATGACAAGCCAAGCATGAAGATTTGTGAAATGGATTGATATGCAAATGAGAAACCAATAATGAAGCTCGATGCACGGAGTCCACAACTCAACATAGGATGCTCTTTTGGATGCTCAAGGAATCCCAAAACTATGCAATTAACCGGAGAATTAAGGTGCTTAAAGGCATAGCTTAGGATTCCTTAAGCATTAAATGGAGCAATTAAGCAAATATAGCCGGGTTACTGAAACCCTGATCGGGGTTTCCATTCCCCGATCGGGGTTTGGTCTCTGTGAAATCTTACGTTTCAAGTCCCTCTCCCTATATAAAGGAGAGGAACTTCGACACTTAGAGGCATCTTTTTTATCATCTTGTACATCATTCTACACTCTAAAAACACTCTTTTACATAATATCATTAGTCATTAGATTAGGTTTAAAATAGTTTAGTTTCCTTTAGTTGTTACAAACAATTCCTTTAAGTATTTCAAGTTATATTACAAGTTCATTTGCAAGTTAATTAGTTCCATTGTGTTCTTCAATTCCAAGTTTCATTTCCTTTGTTGAGGTAATTCTATTTCTTGTATTGTTTTGTTATTTCCTTTGTTATTTTCATTATTAGTTAGTTATCATGTTTACTTATCATTTGTCATTAGATTAGTTATTATTATGCAAGAGTAGTTAGTTTGTCTAGGGAATTAGGGAAGCCATGCATAAATAATATTTGCAATTGTGGAAATGAGATGTTATGATATCAAATTGTTGTTTCTATCACATGCTTGCATTGTATTGTTAGTCTTTGATTATTGATCACAATCCTTGATTATATTCGTTAATTCTTTCTATAAGTCGAGAGGCACGGAATTGAATTAGACAAAGCATGTGTTAGTATATCGACCTAGCCAAAGCGAGAGTTTGTTAGGACCCGATCTATGGTTGACACTAATATCGAGAAGTGGGTGTCTTTCAAAGTCGCGTCTCCTTAATCAAAGTAAACCTAAGTCACAACTAACTAATAGTCAGCGGTAAGCAAGATATCGAATCCACAGGGAGGCGGTAGTATTCTAATCTGTTAAACTAGGTTTGTCTCTAAGTAACAATTCGAGGTTTGAGATTTGAGTTCTAAACTAAAAGCAATCAACAATAACAATAAATAATAACAATAACAATAATAACAATAATAATAACAACTAATAATAAGCAATAACTAATAATAAGCAATAACTAACTAACAAGGTTGAAAACAATGAGATTAAAAGTCTAGGGTATCAGGTTCACTAGGATTATTGTTCAGGGGTAGGGATAAAATCAACTATCATGCAATAAAGTTATCTAAGGTCACAAGATCGGTCGATTCAATTATGCCCTTTAGATCTACGATTAACATGCAATCGCTATCATTAAACGAGTTCTATTCAATTATCGTAGCCTATCTTAGTCTTAACCCGGTCGGTGTTAATCCTAATTCGCGAGACTAGTTAATTAATCCTGGCCAGTAATCAAAAAACTAGAATTAAAACGATAATCAAACGATAACCATGCAATTGCAATTCAATTAATTAGTCTACCCCTTCTAACAATCCTAGATCCCCTTTCAACCCTAGAAAGAAAATTAGCTACTCATAACGATATAAATAACAACAATAATAATTAAAATAAACATGCTTAACAACAATCAAAAGGAATAACAAAGAATAATTAAGAATTAGAAGGTAATTAACTGAATAACAAAGGAAGATTAAAGAATACCGATTACAAGATGAACTAAAGACAATCGTCTTTGATGAATAAAATCCAGAGGCAAATAAGCTAAATTAGGTTTTCTAATATTAAAGCATGTAAAAGCATGTCTAATTATGAAAGACGAGCTTTCTTTTTATAATACAAAAATCTAATTAATTAGGTTAAAGTTTAGGAAAATATGAAAAGACGTCGAAATATTGGGTTGCTCGATCGAGCAAGGGTATGTTGCTAGATCGAGCAACCTTCAGCCCGACTCGATCGAGCAAGGCACTATGCTCGATCGAGCAGCCTTTAAAATGGCTTGTTTCTTCGTTTTTCTTCATTTCTTTTCCACCGTTCTCGATGCTCGTGCCTAACCTTCTACGATCCGACTCCGCCATGCTCCATATCAACTCTAAAAGCTCCAAATGCATCCAATCTGCATTAAAACATAACAAAAGCGGCAGAATCGATATTCTAGCTAAAATAGCATAGAATAAGCAAGGAAAGACGGTAAATCGAGTTATTTGCAATTAAGGGAAGCATAAAATATGTGTATAAATAATGATCATCAAACTCCCCCAAACCAATCCTTTGCTTGTCCCTAAGCAAAGCACTCAACACTATACAAGGACAAACATACAAATGGTGAATGAAAAACTCAAAGCTAATGTTAATGCACATACAAATCCCAAGCTATCCATCTCTATAACAAAGTAATGACCAAGTTGTACCAATAAAACAAATTCAAAGGTACGGGAAAGTAGAAAACGCAGCTCATATTCCAAGATTTTACATGATACCGTAGTATAGACAAAAACCAAATACCTTTCAATCTTGCAAGGCTCAATTTGTCGGATTCTCGCGGATTCACTCAAGCCCTCATAAGTTTATGTAAAGGTGAGTTTTGTGAAGATAGAAAGAAATAGAAACACTCACTCAACTTATGAAACATGCATGCATTCTAATGTGATAGTAATTTCCCCAACTAATACGCATTCGCTACAAAGCACATGAACCAGGACAAAAAGGGAGGCTAATGGGTGAAGGTATAGAAGTGGATTGTGCCAAGGCACGTATGGGAATGTGGGGCTAAGACCGGTAGTCGCAGCGACACTTTACCAAAACAAATCTACAAGACTAGCACAAACCAACACCGACTAGAGAAATCATCTTAAACTTTGACAACACAAGAGAGAGATCGATATTGCTCTCTAAATATGCATTAGACTCTAGTATAATCCCTTCCATTATCCCTTGAACAATTCAATGAAGCAACATATATTTTTCTTTCTTTTTTCTCTTTTTTTTCTTTTTTTTTTCATTTTTTTCTAATCAAATCTTTCTCTTTTTTTTTTTCTTTTCTTCATCATTTTTTTTTCTTTTTCTTTTGCTTCACAACTTTTCTCAATAAAGGGAATAAATGACACAATTGCCAACATATTTGCCACACCCATTTGATATTCTTTTTGAAATCCCGACCCAACCATAGTAGACAAGTAGATAAGAAAAATATGCAACTGCGACTGTCCCGATAAGGTAGGTAAATTCTAGGAATGTAGCTATTAGATAGGCTATGAAACAGGCTACAAAGGCACAAATGGGCTAAACATAGAGAACTCAATAATAAGGGTATAAAATCAAGTCTTTTTGGCTATGTGAGGCTTATTTGAACAAAAAGAACCACCTTTCTTCATGCACTTATCAGACGAACGCGTATAGTATCAAGAAACGAATGTCACACTTATGCAATTTGATGTTACAACAAGGAGTACCACACTCAAGCCTAAAGACAATGAGACCAGTTTATTAATGTTCCTGGCCTAGGAAGCTCTATAGACCTCAGAATTTTAAGTGGCTTACCAACAAAATTTGTCAAATCTAATTAGCATAAGGTATGTCAAAAACGGTCAAGACTTGTCCTATGAGCTTTGTTTTCAAAAAATAGTAAGTCAAAACAATGTACATGGATAACTTATTTGGGATTCAAATGCAGAAACAATGCAAATTATCATCATTGTTATTCAATTCACCAAGACTCGACCTAATAAAATAATAACATGTTTTTGGATTTTGTAAATTTTTCAATTTTTATGATTTTTTTGTTTTCTTTCACACAACGGAAATAAACACACAACATAAATAAAGACTCTCCCCCAAACCTAAATGTCACAGTGTCCTCAGTGTGACGCTAACAGCACAACAATCACACAACAACCAACAACAGCAACCTAAAGGACACAACTAACAAAGGGGAATGGGAAATAACTAAAAGAAAATACAATAGAAGAAAGTACAAGGATAGATAGTACCAGCTGTATAGAATAATAGCCTCCCCCAAACCAGCTGCAAAATAGGGGAGTAGTGACTAGCTGTCACTACTGCTCATCAGTCGGGTTCAAGTTCAGGTGTCGTTACCTTGGTAACCTTAGGGGGTTTACCCAACCTATACACCTTTTGTAACTTGCATTCCTCTCCTGTCAGCAGTTTTTTCATCTCAACTATTGGCTTACTCCGTGAGCTTCCAGTTGTGCTGGAAATTAAGGCGATCTTCAGAGGATCCTTATCCAAACGCAAAGGGGGGCATTCATCAATAGTTAAATCCACAATATCAACCCTATGACATGTCTCTTCTAGTAGGGGGTGTTTCATTGCCTTATCTAGGTTGAAAGTGATAGTGTCATCCCCCACTGTTAATGTAAGTCTCCCATTCTTAACATCTATAACCGCCCCCGCAGTATGGAGGAATGGTCGTCCCAAGATGATAGGAATTTGGGTGTCCTCGGCCATATCTAAGACAACAAAGTCAACTGGTATGAAAAACTTCCCTACTCTAACCGGTACATCTTCTAAAATCCCCAAAGGGTGTTTAATAGAACGGTCGGCCATTTGTAAGGTCATGTTTGTAACAGTAAGTTGACCCATATTTAACTTTTTGCATATAGAATATGGCATAACACTAACACTAGCCCGTAAGTCACAAAGGGGTTTATCTATAGCTAAGCAACCTATATTACAAGGAATAGAAAAACTCCCTGGATCCTTTAGCTTAGGTGGTGATCTGGATTGCAACACAGCACTGCATTCCTCAGTAAATGGAACCGTCTCCACTTCATTAAAGGACCGCTTCCTTGTCAATATATCCTTCAGAAACTTTGCATAGGCCGGCACTTGAGTGATCAACTCGGTAAATGGTACGCTCACTTGCAAATTCTTCACTACCTCCATAAACCTCCCAAACTGTTTATCGAGCTTGGATTTA
The DNA here is from genome assembly GCA_022085475.1 of Heliosperma pusillum. Classification (NCBI taxonomy): domain Eukaryota; kingdom Viridiplantae; phylum Streptophyta; class Magnoliopsida; order Caryophyllales; family Caryophyllaceae; genus Heliosperma; species Heliosperma pusillum. Next base: position 116,180 of record JAIUZE010000849.1, on the reverse strand, counting down.
TGTTGGCGGTGAGGAAAAGGAAGTTTAATTACAATTGGCTCGACTTCTTTTGCTTTTAAAGATGAATTGGAAGTCGTGTCATCCTGATCAGGGGTTGCTCGATCGAGCAAAGGGGTTGCTCGATCGAGTTTTTCTGTACTGTAACTTTCAGAAACTTCCCGAGAAGAATTTGGGCAGATTTTCTGGGTTGCTCGATCGAGCAACCTTGTTTTCAGCCTCTTTTTTGCCTTTTTTCGAACTTTGATCAGCAACTTCCAAGCTTTCATTGGTTTCATCCCTTATCATTTCAGGGCCTTTGTAATGGGTTCCACTCCTCAAAGTGATGGCATTGATTTGTTCATGTGGAGGGTGTCCTTGAGGAGGAAGATTACCTGGTTGTTTATGTGGATTTTGAATTGCCAATTGGGCAATTTGAGTGTCAACCATCTTGTTATGAGCTATCAGTTGTGAGATCTGAGCATCTTGCTTTTGTTGGATCATAAGACTCTGCTGCAACATGGCTTTTAATTCCGCCATATCATTACTTGGAGGTGGTGGAGGTGGGGGTTGTTGAATGTTTTGGCCACCTTGATTGGAACGGTTAAAGTTACCTTGGGAATTGCGATTATGAGGAATCATATAAGATGAACCTTGTTGCTGAGGCGGTGGTGGGGTAGGATTAAGAATATTCTGACTTCGGTAGGAGAAATTGGGATGCTCTCTTGTCCTTTCATTGTAAAAGTTAGAGTACGGTGAACCTTGCTTAAAGGATTGAAAGGCAAGCACTTGATCAACCGTACTCATACATTCCACTGCATTATGCCCCATAGTACCACATCTTTCACAGGTTGGCTCTTGTTGAACCATGGCATGAACCGTTTGCTTATTTTCCAAGGACTTTGCAGTTTGTAACTCGGCAATTTTGGCAGTTAATGCCTCCAACTGAGCTGCAACTGCATTATCCGTACCTCCTCTCCTCACATTACCCCTAGGATTCCCATACTCAGCAGTGTGAGTAGTCATCTCATCAATTAACTTCCAAGCATTGGCATCAGTAGTGTTATTTTGGAATCTCCCATTAGCAGCAGAATCTAACAAATTCCTCTGATCATCATATAACCCATTATAAAATTGGTTGCATAGGAACCAAGTATCAAAACCATGATGTGGAACAGACTTGACAAGCTTTTTGAAGCGCACCCAGGCCTCATTAAAGTTCTCATTGGGACCTTGTTTGAAACTTGTGATTTGACTTCGAATGGCCTTGGTTTTCTGTGGCGGAAAATATCTTTTATAGAATGCAAGAGCCAAAGAATTCCAATCGGTGATGCCAAGTGCAGCCATATCTAACTCACTCAACCAATCTTCTGCCCCGTCTCGTAGTGAAAAGGGAAACAATACCAGCTTAATCTGATCTTGCGTCACCCCACCCGTTAAAGGAATAGAGCAACAATAATTGGTGAATTTCTCCATATGCTTAGCAGGATCCTCGGTAGGGCTTCCTCCAAACATATTTCGTTCTACCAAAGAGATATAAGATGGACGAATCTCAAAAGTACTATTACCCGTAGTAGGGAGTTGAAATCCCTCGGGAATAGATGCAACGGTAGGCTCCGAATGGCTGGCTAGAGTAGGCATGGTTGTAGTAGGTGCAGAAATAGGTGTATCCTCTTCTAAGGATGGTTTTTCTGCGACGAATTCGGCGTAAACTGTTTCAAGCGTACTCAAGTCTTCCGCTTCTTGAATTTCTTTCCAAAAGTTTCGTCTAGACCGGAGAGTCTTCTCTGGTTCGGAATCGTAGGGCACGAGAACGGACCTAGAACACCTGGGCATAAACAAAAACTAAAGAAAAGGATGAGAACGGTCTCAAGGAACTTAGGTTCCCTAAGACGAAAAAGACAAATTAAGTAGAAACAAATAGAAAACTGTTGCCTCCCCGGCAACGGCGCCAATTTTGATAAGGGTAAAGTCGCGTCTCCTTAATCAAAGTAAACCTAAGTCACAACTAACTAATAGTCAGCGGTAAGCAAGGTATCGAATTCACAGGGAGGCGGTAGTATTCTAATCTGTTAAACTAGGTTTGTGTCTTAGTAACAATTCGGGGTTTGAGATTTGAGTTCTAAACTAAAAGCAATCAACAATAACAATAAATAATAACAATAAAAATAATAACAATAATAATAACAACTAATAATAAGCAATAACTAATAATAAGCAATAACTAATAATAAGCAATAACTAACTAATAAGGTTGAAAACAATGAGATTAAAAGTCTAGGGTCTCAGGTTCACTAGGATTATTGTTCAGGGGTAGGGATAAAATCAACTATCATGCAATAAAGTTTTCTAAGGTCACAAGATCGGTCGATTCAATTATGCCCTTTAGATCTACAATTTAACATGTGATCGCTATCATTAAACGAGTTCTATTCAATTATCATAGCCTATCTTAGTCTTAACCCGGTCAGTGTCAATCCTAATTCGCGAGACTAGTTAATTAATCTTGGCCAGTAATCATACAACTAGAATTAAAACGATAATCAAACGATAACCATGCAATTGCAATTCAATTAATTAATCTACCCCTTCTAACAATCCTAGATCCCCTTTCAACCCTAGAAAGGAATTTAGCTACTCATAACGATATAAAAAACAACAATAATAATTAAGGTAAACATGATTAACAACAATGAAAGGATGAACAAAGAATAATTAAGGAACAAGAAGGTAATTGACTGAATAACAAAGAAAGATTAAGAATACCGATTACAAGCTTGAACTAAAGACAATAATCTTGATGAATAAAATCCGGAGGCAACCAAACTAAATTAGGGTTTCTAATATTAAAGCATGAAAAGCATTGAAAAGCATAAGAAAGCATGAAAGACGAGCTTTTCTTTTATAATACAAAAATCTAATTAATTAGGTTAAATTTTAGGAAAATATGAAAAAGTCGTCGAAATATTGGGTTGCTCGATCGAGCAAGGGTATGTTGCTAGATCGAGCAACCTTCAGCCCGACTCGATCGAGCAAGGCAGTATGCTCGATCGAGCAGCCTACAAAATGGCTTAATTCTTCGTTTTTCTTCATTTCTTTTCCACCGTTCTCGATTCCATTGCCTAACCTTCTACGATCCGGCTCTGCCATGCTCCATATCAACTCTAAAAGCTCCAAATGCATCCAATATGTATTAAAACATAACAAAAGCGGCAGAATCGATATTCTAGCTAAAATAACATAGAAATAAGCAAGAAAAGACGGTAAATCGAGTTATTTGCAACTAAGGGAAGCATAAAATATGTGTATAAATAATAATCATCATCTTTAACCTAGACAATTATCGTTATTATCAATTTCCTAGTTTGACTTGAGCATTTACATAATTTGCATGTGTAACCCGAACTCCCTAGACTCTTCCTTTATTATTATTGTTTTTTCATAAACCCAACCAAACCAATCGATAACCGACTTTGATAGAATTCACTCCATAACAACTTGCTAGAAACTCCCGTCTCCTTGTGTTCGACCCCTATTACTACATTCATTTGTATTTAGGGTATTTATCTTTACATAGGTGTACGATAGCCTATCAAGTTGATTAAAAAGATGGAGTTCTCTGACGATGATTCTAGCTAGAAGGTTTAGCTTTACGAGGTTTGGTGCTTTGACGATGTGTTGTAAGACCTCTTTGGATGAGAACTTGTTGAGCTCTTTTATAGAGAGATGGCAGTCGAATACGAACGCCTTCATACGCCGTTTGGAGAGATTACTATTATGCTACACGATATGCAACAGATACTTGGGATACAATATAATGGTTCGAGGGTGTTTGTGCACGGTATGACTGAGGCGGTGGAGGGTTCTACGAGGGAGGATGTGGGCTTGAAGTTGAATATCGCTAGCTTTTTTGGGATACTTCCTGATAATGTGGCAACACCGCTATATAAGGGCGGTGACTTGTTGGTGTCGTCGTTGAGGTCGATTGTTGGGGGAGGGAACGAGCATGACTCGCTCCGGGCGTATTTGTTGTTGTTGTTGGGACATACTTTGTTCACGGACAAGTCTGGGCATAGCGTGTCAGCTCAGTTATTACCTTTGTTTGATGATCTTGACCGGGTTGGTGAGTAAGCTTGGGGTGCCGCTTGTTTGGCCTATTTGTATCGGCAATTAGGCATGACATCGCGACGAGAGGCTCGTGGTGTTAGTGGGTGTCTACCACTATTGCAGGCGTAGATATACGAGTAATTTCCCCAATTCTGACTACACTTTGGAGATTATCTGATGGGGAAGCCACTTATATATGCTTGCACCTGCTTTCCTTGGTTTAAAGACGGTCCGGATACTTTACAGATGTCCCGTCTTAGGTTAGACGGGGTTACGACGGAGTATGTACGTTGGATGTCTTATTGGCCGCGTCTCCCAAGATACGCGAGGTCGTCGCTATATTCGAGTTATATAAGATTTCCGCATATAGTAGAGACGTACCACCCTGATCGGTGTTTGCGCTAGTTCGGGTATGTTCAGACTATCCCGACGCCTATACAGATCCCATGTGTTGAGTACCGTCCGACGAAGAACGGTTATAAGGTTTACTTTGGTCATGTGCCCGATACGATGTGGGGGCACGACACTTCCATCTCCGACCTTCAACGTTGCTCAAGAGTACATGAGATGATACAAGGATATTTCTCACCCGTACTTTTTATCCTCGTCAGGTTGTATCAAGTTTCGCTAACCACCTTTGTATGCTGAGCCGGAGGTAGCCCTCGCACTTAGTGGTAAATTCTCGAAAGTCTACCGGCACCCTACTCAAGAGATGTAGCGATAAAATCTAGATATATTGTTTAGTCAGATGAGTTTGTACTACGATACTCCTGATCAGGGTAACTGCTACCGCGGAGTACATGTATATTTCGTATTATCGTATGTATCGGAATTATTGACTTTATTTATGGTTTATGTATTATTGACTTATTTTGTTTTTATTTAATTTTTTAAAATTTAGTTTTAATGTTTATATTTTTTTTTTGGCCACAACATGTAAACCCTAACATCTCCTCTACTTGAACCATTCACCAACACAAGTTTTCACATATCTCACTCTTTGCTCTCTACTCTATAAAAATATTCTCTCTCTTATCCTCTACTTTAATCATGGTAATGAGTAATATACAATTAGTGAATTATTATCAAAATAAAATTAATGATCTAATTACCGAGTTCTACTTACTATTTGACCGCCTCTTGATCGTCTTGAATAATGATGTAATTTGGAATTTCATAAGTCGTGGTAATCCTAGGCTCAATTCCCTTGAGCAAATGTATGGGCCTTTTTACAGTTACTACAATACTTCAATTTATCATAGGAATGTAACCGAAGGTATAATTGCTTTAAGTTGGTTTCACTATTTCATCGAACCACCGATTTTGAACAGTTAATTCTCACGGTTAATTTTCTATATACAAGCTGCCATCCTGAAGAGGAACGAGTGGGAGAAAGTAATGGCGGAGATAGTTGAACTGTTCAAGAGGTGTTTGACAATCATACCTCCGAGGACCTTACACTTTTTATGTTTGGGGGACGGCCAAATGTTTGTGGGGCCATTTAATAGGATTAACATCTATGAGTTGTTAATTAGTCACCAAGAGGAGAAGCTGAATAGGCTAATTGATTTTTCATCTGAAGGATATTCGACTGATTAAGTGTATGATTAATGTTGTGAGTGGTATAAAATTGTTGTTTGTTTAGTTTTCATTATTAAGATGTTGATTTTTTTAGTTTTCATTATTAAGTTGTTGTTTGTTTAACTTTATGCAAGTGGCTAGTAGTTTTATTATTAAAATGTTATTCTGTTATCAATGTTAAAACATTTACAAGGTTATAGTTAATGGTGTTTGTTATCAATGTGTAGTTCAATCAATCAGAATTTTATTAAAGCCGCCAGTTGTGTAATCCAATCAATCAAAACTTTATTAAAATCGTCAATTGTGTAGTCCAATCGGTCCAAAATTTATTAAAGCCGCCAGCTGTGTAGTCCAATCAATCAGAACTTTATTAAAGTCGTCAGTTGAGCAGTCCAATATCTCTTGGGAGAATACTGACCTAAAATTGTTGCCTCACATAGCCTTTCTCCTCCGCATCTAATCCCCCAAAGTTCTGGTCCCTGTCCTTGTAAACCGCCACGCCCTTGGCGGTGATAATGTTCCAAACTACCATGCTTTCATCGCCTTGACGAGGGTAGTTCTGCACAGCTCGAATACGGAAAATACAGCTACATTTAATTGACCTCCACTGGCTCTCAGGATCATCGATTGGCGGAGGTCGACCATGCCTTGAACAACGAAAGTACGAAGCCAACAACCCGTCCCGTTTTCTGTTTTTTGCCCCGATATTTTCTTTAACCAAAGTAAAACCGTTATCCATTTATATTTCTTTCCCCAAAAAAAGGCTTCATCACATGTCGCGAAATCCAAAGTCGTCTCAAAAAACGGATTGTAATGAATGAAATTCTTACCGAAATCCTCGAACGAAATCCAGTTTCATGCAAATTGGAAATTAATGAGACAATAAATATATAAAATATATTAGTAAAATAAAATCTAACAACCTAAAATGATTTAAAACCGATTTGTATAAATAACTAAATGTTGGCTACCATTGACAAACAAAAAACCCAACGCCTACACAATGGTTCGACATTGAGACTCAACTTCCAGAACACGGTCATACGTTGAGTCTCAACGTCTGACCATGGTTAGACGTTGATTTTAATGTCTGACCATGGTCCGGAAGTTGAGTCTCAATGTTTATCCATGGGGTACTTATTTCAATCACATGTTCTATGTTCCGCAATTGAATTCGAATTAACTAAACGTAACGTAAATCAATTAAAAAAAATAATTATTAACAAAAAAAAACATATTCCGGAATTTTTTTTTACAAAATATAAGTTGTGATTAATTTGTAAACGTCCCGAAGATTTTTCATCTGTCATGATAATTGAAGAGTATGGATTCCTAGTACCTAAGAGGGGGAGGGGGTGAATTAGGTACCTTTTAAAATTTTCAACTAAGTCTTTATGAAATAAAGTGTGTTGAGCGGAAGTGTAACAAAATGTTCTGATCGTGATAACAGTTAGTTGGACCGTTACCAGTTCCTTTCAGAGAAATGCGAAACTGTAGCTGACAGTATTGAAGACTGTTGCTATGCTTAATCAAAGTACGTAAATAAAAAGTGCAGCGGAAATAATGATAGGAAAGATCAACACACGATTTTGAATTGGTTCGGCCTTTACTCTAAGGGCCTACGTCCAATCTTCATTATATTGTTTTGTTAATAAGAAATCTACTCCGACAACTTAAAAACCCCTACAATAAAATGGCCAACAACCTACTCCGGTTGCAAAAGAGTTCAAGGACACACTTGTCCAAGAACTCGACTCTTGTACTGAAAAAGTTACAGGATCTTTGTTCCTCGGACTTGTTCTCAAAAAGAACTGAAGAGGACAATTTATAAGATCTAACAATTCAAGTAACAAGAATACATTAAAGTGGCAACAGTTGTCTGGACTGTAACTTTTGAAAACTTTAAAATCTTTTGCAAAGAAAAAGGTTTTGAAAAACACTTAGAAAAGTTTGCAATTGAAAGATGATGCTTTGGAAAGTCTTAAAAAATCTGAGCATCTAATGTCCTCTATTTATAGAGGTAAGGAGGATGCTTGAAGTGTTTTAAAATTATTATCTTTGGAAGAGTCAATCAACCTAACTTGTAGATGTCAATAAATAAGTAAGTGGGTTGAAAAGGATGTTTCATATTGGAAGTAAGGCTACCAAAGGCAATGATGGAAAGGTTGAGTGATAATACTTAAAGTTTATAAAAGTATCTTTGACCTTTGGTTAAAACATGGAGGATATCAACCAAGTTAGCTTTTTCAAGAAGCCTTTCTTTGCCTAATTCTAAAAAGTAAAACATCCTTCAAATAATTTGATAAAGCACTTGCCAACTCAGATTTGTTTATGAAACACATTTTCGAAGAAAATAACATTTAAAAGGGAAAATGATTTTTATTCAAGAGTTGCAGACAAAAGCAACAGTTGCACTTACTGTGATCACTTCACATAAGTACTACTGTTATTATCCAGACATTGAGGCAACAGTCATGCTCATTGTTGTCTCCACAAATGAGCATTCTTTTTGCCACAAACTATTGCCAAAAGATGTATGTTATTACTTTTACAAATGTACTCACATCCTAAGACAACAACAACTATGAAGAGTTCTTGACTTAATCTGTAACTTCTTTCTTGATCAACATTGCAAATGGAGAGGCATTGGAACCTAAGTAATAGTCACTTGATAAACATGTTAGATTGGCATGTCATCATCATCAACATGAACCCAACAAATTCCCCCTTTGATGATGACAAGCAAAATTGGTAATTGCCTTCTCGTCTCTTCGTTTATTATGTAATAATAGGTCCCTAAACAGCCGGATAGCATCCAATGTGGATACTACGTTTGTCGTTTCATGTTGGAGATTATTAGGCGAAGATATATCAGCATTCCAGAAAGAGTTAGTAGTTTAATGTAGCGATTATTTACTTTTTTTCATTAGAGCTGATATCTTTTCTGCTATATATATATGATCGATGTTGCTAATTATGTATGATATGCCTATACTGTTGTTACCCTACTGATCGATTTCTTTTATTTGTTTTATCCGCAGTATTCAATCAACACGCCACATGTCCCTGAGTACACTAAGCACAATATAGACGAGGTAAGGGACTTGTTGGGCAACTACGTCCTTGAACAAACAAAGAATAAATGAAACTTAGATTATTTTGGAAGCAGATAGGGAACTTTAATTTGTAGAAGTCATTAATTAGAGCAAGTTGTAAGTATGAATTGCTCTAAAAGAGATCATTTTGGTTGTATATATCATTTTGCTGCTGCTGTACATGAATTGCCATGTACATGAACTGCCCTGTACATGAATTGCTCTGATATATATATAGATATATCATTTTGCTGCTTCTGAAATTGGTTTATGATGCGTGCTGCTGCTACTGCTGCTGATTTATGCAGGATTTTCAGTGGTGGCCGGGGAACAAATTACAATTTTTTCAAAAACAATAATAAAAATAATAACAACGGTTTTTCAAAATTCATTAAAAGCGTTGTAACATATTTCCCACCAAAACTTATCATACCTTTAACAACGGAGTATTATAGAATACCTGTTGTTATTAAAACTTTCCACAACGGCTTCTTTATTATACTCCGTTGTAATTAACAATATTCACAACGGGTTTGAAAAATTAAAGCGTTGTTATAATATTTCCCACCAAAATTAATCATACCTTTAACAACGGTTTAATTTAATAGAACCGTTCTCGTATCTTTCCCACCATAATTATTCACACGTTTTAACAACAGTTATCTAGTAATAACAACGACTTCTTACCGTTGTTAAAACTATTCACAACGGTATTTTTATTAAATCGGCACCGTTGTTAAAACCTTTAACAACGGAGGCTTTAACAACGTCCGCTTTTTAATATTACAACGGTTTTTAACCGTTGTCATAGCCTGTTTTTGTAGTAGTGCTTATTAAGTCTCCGTTATAACGAGGGGACCATTCTTGACAATGATCCAACATTCAAAGTCTATGCTTTTAATGTAATGTTCCATTTTGAGTTTCTCACCGAAAAATATCGGGATCTTGGAGTGTGTAGAGGAATCCATTTCCCCGGAATCTACTCAAGGTAATTAGCCTTATCAAGAACACGAGGCTCTGATAACAATTGAAGAGTATGGATTCCTAGTGCCTAAGAAGGGGAGGGGGTGAATTAGGTACTATTTAAAATTTTCAACTAAGTCTTTATGAATTAAAGTGAGTTGAGCGGAAGTGTAACAAAATGTTCAGATCGTGGTAACAGTTAGTTGGACCGTTACCAGTTTCTTTCAGAGAAATGTGAAGCTGTAGCTGAGAGTAGTGAAGACTGTTGCTATGCTTAACCAAAGTACGTAAATAAAAAGTGCAGCGGAAATAATAAAAGAAAGATCAACAGACGATTTTGAATTGGTTCGGCCTTCACTCTAAGGGCTTGCGTCCAATATTCATTATATTGCTTTGTTAATAAGAAATCTACTCCGACAACTTAAAAACCCTTACAATAAAATAGTCAACAACCTACGCCCAATCTTCATTATATTGCTTTGTTACAGGATCTTTGTTCCTCGGACTTGTTCTCAAAAAGAACTGAAGAGGACAATTTATAAGATCTAACAATTCAAGTAACAAGAATACATTAAAGTGGCAACAGTTGTCTGGACTGTAACTCTTTAAGACTTTAAAAACTTTTGCAAAGAAAAAGGTTTTGAAAAACACTTAGAAAAGTTTGCAATTGAAAGATGATGCTTTGGAAAGTCTTGAAAAATATGAGCATTTAATGTCCTCTATTTTTAGAGGTAAGGAGGATGCTTGAAGTGTTAAAATTATTATCTTTGGAAGAGTCAATCAACCTAACTTGTAGATGTCAATAAATAAGTAAGTGGGTTGAAAAAGATGTTTCATATAGGAAGTAAGGTTACCAAAGGCAATGACGGAAAGGTTGAGTGATAGTTTTTAAAGTCTATAAAAGTATCTTTGACCTTTGATTAAAACATGGAGGATAGCAACCAAGTTAGTTTCTTCAAAAAGCCTTTTTTCCCTAATTCTAAAAAGTAAAACATCCTTCAAATAATTTGATAAAGCACTTGCCAACTAAGATTTGTTTATGAAACACATTTTCGAAAAAAAAAATATTTATAAGGAAAAATGATTTTTATTCAAGAGTTGCAGACAAAAGCAACAGTTGCACTTACTGTGATCAGTTCACATAAGTACTACTGTTATTATCCAGACATTGAGGCAACAGTCATGCTCATTGTTGTCTCCACAAATGAGCATTCTTTTTTCCACAAACTATTGCCAAAAGATGTATTCTATTACTTTTACAAATGTACTCACATCCTAAGACAACAACAACTGTAAAGAGTTCTTGACATGATCTTTGACTTCTTTCTTGATCAACATTGCATATGGAGAGGCGTTGGAACCTAAGAAATAGTCACTTGATAAACATGTTAAATTGGCATGTCATCATCAATATGAACCCAACAATATGTTGGTCCACTGTGTTTCATTTTTTCTCCTTCCATCTTCATTTCCCCATTGTCATTCTTCAAAAATTCATCTTCCTTTTTCATTTCTTCAACCTCTGATCTTTCAAACATTTTCTTTTATTTTTTCATCAATTTTTAATTTTTCCTCTCTCTTTCTTTAAAGTTGCTCAGATTCGCTATACACCCAACTCATCTCTTCTCTTTCTCTCCTTACTTCATTCACCGACAACTTCCACCACCATCTAATTCATCATACTCAATTCACATTTGTTTTTGCATAAGTTTAACAGCAATAGAAACAATATAAAATGTGGAGCAAGTACTAAGCACAACATCTGATGCACCGCCGTGACACATCTGATAATATATTTACTCTGTCACGGTCATTTGTTTACCTTTTCTTTTGGCACCATTATTAAAAAAATGGCAGGGGAGAACTTGTGGTTGTACTTGGTGAATGACAAGTAGACAATAGTCTCATTGGGTGATTAAATTACTAATAGATTACCTTCAGAAAGATAAACAAATGAATAAAACACCCTAAAATAAAAATGGTAAACAAATGATCAGAACGGAGGGAGTACAAAACTAAGCACGTCCTATTTTAGAACACATCGTTTTAAAGTAATATGACTAATATATATTTGGATCATAAATCCAACACTTACACTTATTGTTTGTCTAAGAAAAATGGGGAGGGTGTGCCATCTGTAATATATGCACATATATTCTGCCTGTTAGCTCTCCATGAATCACGGCCCTCATATCTTTCCTTCCCTTATTTGTATATTTACTAGCTATTAGATTATTTCCTTCCGTCAATAGTCGATCTCATACATGTATATATAGTTTGTCACATATTGTAAGTAAACACACATTAATCAATATAATCATTCATATTCACCCTCACCCATGGTTCCCAAACGCCATAACCCCTGTCTTGGTTGTTTCCTCTGTCGACTCTAACCCGCCCCACACCCTGACACGTGAACCTATCGACCCTGAACCTCCCCATACCCCGCCACCTGAACCAGCCCAACCCGGTCAGGATTCACGTCCACACGACACTACTGAGCCCCCTACTCCAGAAGCCCTTGTCGAAATGGGTGGAGGCCATCGCCTCAAATTCCCAAATTCTAACTTCTGAGACTTTGTTCGCCCGTCCACTCGTCCCTCATCTCACTTTCTTACCGCTACATCTCCGTCTTTGGGTACTAAGTTCCTTATTTCATAGTTTGTCCATTACACTAAGTTTTCTCCTAACCACCGTATTTTCTTGTCGGCTGTGACCAACAATCACGAGCCTATTTGTTTTAAAGAAGCCGTGCATGTTCCTGAATGGCAAAAAGCAATGCAACTCAAACTCGGCGGCCTCGAAAAAAATATTACAAGGACTCTCGAGCCTCTAACTCCTGGAAAAAGGCCATCCGTTCTAAATAGGTCTACAAAATAAAATACAACGCCGATGACACAATCTAACGGTACACTGCACGCCTAGTTGTTATGGGCAACCAACAAATTGAAGGGGTCCATTATAATGAAACATTTGCCCCCACTATTACGTTGGTTACCGTCCGTACCCTACTTGCCATTGCGGCCGCGAAGAATTGGTCATTACATCAAATGGACGTTCATAACGCTTTCATTCATGGAGATCTTCACGAAATGGTCCACTTGAAACCACCGCCCGTCTTTCACAATTCTAACTATGGCAAGACATGTAGGCTTTGTAAATCTCTCTACGGCCTACGCCAATCCCCTCGTTGTTGGTACGCCAAACTTGCCTCCGCCTTACATTCATATGGTATCAAGCAATGTCCATATGATCACTCCTTATTTTCTATTACTTCGATGACCACCGAAGTCCATGTTCTCGTGTATTTTGATGACTAGGTTATTTGCGGAAACAACTCCGACATGATCACCCAATTCAAAGAATACCTCATATCATGCTTTTATATGAATGATCTTGAGGTCCTTAATTATTTTTTAGGACTCAAAAGTGCTCGTAATACTAATGGCATTTTCGTCTCTCAAGGAAAGTACGCCCTCGACATCCTTACTAAATCCAGTCTACTTGGGTCTAAACCCGCTTATATACCTATAGACCCAAATCACAGATTAGCTTTATCTACCAACGATCCCTTGACCTACCCACAACCATATCGTCGCCTTTTGGGCCGCCTTGTTTACCTCTCCATTACTCGCAGAAATTATTTATTTGGTGCACATCTTGGCACAATTTATGCATACCCCAACGACGTACCATTGGCATGCCACTCTCCGGGTCGTAAAATATATGTAAAATTCCTCGGAACAAGGTATTCTCCTTTGCTCAGATAGTATACTTCGTCTTCACGCTTATTGTGATGCTGACTTGGCAAGCTCCCCCCAATCCCCGACGATCCATTTCCGCATACATTGTCTTTCTAGGCTCTTCTCCCATTTCATGAAAGACCAAGAAGCAAGCAACGGTCTCTCCTTCCTCAGCAGAGACCAAATATCGCGCCATGGTATATACGACATGTGAACTCAAATGGCTCAAAGGGTTACTTGGCTTTCTTGGTATCTCTCACGACCAACCCATCCAACTTCATTGTGACACTCAGTCCGCTCTTTTTATTGCCCGCGACCCCGTCTTTCACGAACGAACAAAGCACATTGAGGTTGATTATCACTTCATCCGGGATGAAATACTAAAAGGAATGATCTCCACCTTCTACATTCATACAAAAAGCCACCTTGCCGATATTTTCACAAAAGCTCCGGGCCGCACGCCATTTGAAGAACCCATATCCAAGTTGGGCGTCCCGAATCTCCACGCTCCAACTTGAAGGGAGGGTGTGTGTAAGATATGCTAATATATTCTGCCCGTTAGATCTCCATGAATCACATCCCTCATATCTTTCCTTCCCTTATTTGTATATTTCCTAGCTGTTAGATTATTTCCTTTGGTCAATAGTCGATCTCATACATGTATATATAGTTGTTGAAGTAAAATAATGAACCAAGGCGATAAGTGTACATTGAAGGTGATAAGGTAGAATTGAAGCAATGCAACTCTTTGTATTGTAGATATACAACTATTCAGTTTAGTCATATTCGTACCCTATAAATATGTGTAAACACTAATACTTTGGGTATAAGAATATACAAACTGTTATTCATAAATATATTTCTTACTGTAATCTCGGTACTTTCATGTATACTTCTTGTCCTAAGTCACCATGGAGGAAAGCCTTATGTACATCCATTTGATGTACGTCCCAATTCTTTATAGCAGCCACGGCAAGGAAAGTGCATACAGTGACCATTTTTGCAACTGGAGCGAATGTTTCGTCATAATCAATTCCCTCTACTTGGTGTGTCCGAATATGACAAGCCTTGTTTTGTATCGCTCAATACTACCATCGGAGTTGTACTTAATTTTGAATACCCATTTAATACCAAGCGCTTTCTTGCCTGGTGGGAGTGATGTGAGTTCCCAAGTTTCATTGTCCTCGAGAGCCTGTATTTCTTTAGTCATCGCTGCACACCATTCTTGATTTTTAATAGCTTCTTTAAAGTTTCGGGGCTCATGAGTTGACGTTATTGGTGCAACAAAATTCTTATGTAGAGCAGTAAAATGGTCACAGGAAACGAAGTTAGTAATTGGATACAGAGTACCTGAGATATGATGTGGATCGGGAGACTGTGAAGAGGACTTTATTGTGCTCATGATATGCAGGGAATGTGACGGAATTGTGTAGTGCTCAAAACCTTGAAGCCTGGTTGAAGGTATCTTAGTGCGAAATCCTTTACCTATTTGTTTAGGGACATTAATATCACTACTTTCATCCCCTCTGATTTCAATATGTTCAGAATTTTGTACAGGTAAGATGATTTCTGCATTTTCTTCCTGCAACGACTCCTCTAGACTACCCCTTCTATTTGTTCTGGACATGAGTTTTCTGAGATATTATAATTTGTTGGCAAATTTATTTGGGGGCGGACAAAATCACTGGCAATGTGTGGAATATCATTAAATAAATGTTGGGTAGGAGAGATGTCATTTGATACATATGCATGTGGAAATTCTTCTTCACAAAATTGAACATCACGGGAAACAAAGTACTGATGGGTTTCCAAATCAAATAATCTCCATCCTTTTTTACCGTAAGGGTATCCCACTAGTATACATTTACGACTTCTACTAGCAAATTTATTTCCATCATGCTTTTGATTATACGCATAACACAAACATCCAATAGTACGTATAGTATCAAAACAAGGAGATTTACCAAGAAGTTTTTCATAGGGGTGAGGTAATTCAGCAACCGAGAAGGGGTTCTATTGATTAAAAAACAAGCCGACAATACACAATCCCCCCAAAAATGGATAGGAAGATGGCCTTGAAATCGAAGGGCCCTTACCACATTTAGTATATGGCGATGTTTACGCTCAACTCGACCATTTTGTTGGGGAGTATCAACACAAGACACTAGTACAAAAGTGGCTTTTGGCTACGATTAAATGGACATTGGCTACGGTTCCTCGACCGTGGAAATCCGGGCGTTGCCTTAGATCAAGTACTTACGACTAACTTTTGGCTACGGTTAAAATTTAATAACCGGAGCCTAAAAGGACTTTTGGCAACGGTTATTAAGGAATTTTGACTACAGCTCTTGTAATATCAAACCGATTTTACAATCAGTTTCAAACGGCCTGACACCGAAATACCGACGATAGATTTACAAAGTGGAAATCTAATTCAATTTGGTCTCTAATATATATCTACAAAATTGAAATGTAATCCCTAGTTAATGAAATATACCTAAAGTTCCAAATCAATATTGATAACAAATGGAGAGACAAGAAATTTATGTTGGCTCTTGGTAGGGGCCATAGGACAAGCGAAACTTGGCATGTCGGTGTAAGAAATCACTATATGGGTTAAAACAAGCCCCGAGATGTTGGTTCGTAAAACTTGCAGCGGCATTAAAGTGTTATGGTTTCAAACAATCATACTAAGATTATACATTATTTGTATTGTGCAAAGGCGAGATTCGACTCAATGTTTTGGTTTACGTTGATGGCTTGATCATCGCAGGAAATAAAAAAGATGCACTTTACATATTTAAAGCTTATTTGGGAGATTGCTTTAAGATGAAAGATTTGGGACGTCTGAAATATTTTTTGGGTCTCAAAATTGCAAGGAGTAAAGAAGGTATATATTTGTGTCAAAGAAAATATGCACTAGAAATTATTGAGGAAACAGGACTATCAGGGGCTAGACCAAGCAATTTTCCAATGGAGCAAAATCACAACCTAGGTCTTGCTACAGTTAAAATTATTCAAAATGAAGAATCATACAGACGACTCATCGGACGTTTACTTTGTTTATCGGTCACAACAACGGATCTTGCTTACAGTATCCATATCTTAAGTCAGTTTCTTCATGAACCCCGAACTGAACATTGGGAGGCAGCATTATTGCGCGTTGTAAAATATTTAAAGCGCAATCTGGCCAAGGAATTCTACTTCGTTCTGATAGCCTCTTTAAATTGGAGGGTTGGTGTGACTCTGATTGGGCTAGCTGCCCTCGTACAAGGCGTTCCCTAACTGGTTGGATAGTTTTTCTTGGCAACTCACCAGTGTCTTGGCGCACCCGTAAGCAACCAACGGTCTCCCGTTCATCAACCGAAGCAGAATACCGCTCCATGGCAGCAGTTACATGTGAACTAGAATGGCTGAAACAATTCAATTCCTTAGCGACTTGGGCGTTCAACATCCTCATGGCATCCAGGTTCATTATTGTGATAATCAATCTGCTCTCCACATCGCTCAAAATCTGGTGTTTCATGAAAAGACTAAACATATTGAAACCGACTGTCATTTCGTTCGTGATGTTGTTACTACCGGTCTACTTAAACTTTTTTACATACCTACCACGACACAAATAGCCGATATTTTTACCAAGGCTCTTGGAAAAGTGCAATTTGAGTTTCTTCTCGATCAACAAGTTGGGCATTTGCGATTTACATACTCCAACTTGAGGAGGGTGTTGGAGTAAAATAACGAACCAAGGCGATAAGTGTGCATTGAAGGTGATAATATAAGGTAGAATTGAAGCAATGCAACTCTTCGTATTGTAGAGATACAACTTTTCAGTTTGGTCGTATTTGTATCCTATAAATATGTGTAAACACTAATACTTTGGGGATAAGAATATACAAACTGTTATTCATAAATATATTATACTATTGCATTATCTAACATAAGTAAACACACAATAATCAATACCATCATTCATATTTACCAATCCTCGATTCATAACACCATCTTAAGTGATATCAACAAATTACTGAATGAAAATGCAATAAGAGAGATTGTAATAGCTTTAATATAATCTTTGCCATGCATGCATCTTAAAATAGCGGAGGGTGTAAGGACAACTCAACAACGATGATTTGTAGTATCCCTACGAAAACTTATGCTTCTCCTCTCGAAGAGGGCACACTACTTGCAAAGTGTCCTTTTCGGTGCAAATAATGCAATTAGACAGTGGCAGTCAGGGGCGAACCTAGAGGGTAGCAAAGGGTAGCAAGTGCTACCCCAAACCCAGAAAAAATGTTGAGGAAGACGGATTTTTGCTACCCCAATTTCTGATTTCTTAAACTTAAAGAATAACATAATAAAGGGTAGAAAAATAACAACATTGTGTTTGTGGTGCAATGGTAAAGGAGTTGTTTATTACCTTGAAGGTCTTGTGTTCGAGCCTCACTAAACGCATTTTTTAATTGAATATGCATTGTTTATTTTTCTTAAATCAACACTTTGCCCTTGTTTGCAATCATGTTTTTCCCATGGATTTGCATTGTTTATTTTTCTTAAATCAACATTTTACCCTTGTTTGCAATCATGTTTTTCCCATCTTATGTAATACTTTGCCTAATTTTCTATTTTCTATTTAGTTTTTGGGTGGTTCTCAAAAAGAGACGGTAATCCTGTTTTTAAAATATATATTTCATATGTTATTTATATCTTTGTCAAGTGATATTTTGTGAAAGTTTTTCTATAATAGATTTATTTATGTTTTTTTTTGTTTTTTTTTTGTTTTTAGGTAGCAGTGTTATTTACAGTAGTTTCCAACATATTTACGGTTAAAGCTCTCTAATTCGACACTAGAATGAAAAGAAAGTAGGCAAAAGAAATGAGTATAATCTTAAATTGGGAGAAATGGTACGTTAGCTAATGTATATACATTTTTTTATACAAGAATTGGTTATAATATTTTGATTGATATTTTGTTGGTTATGCTAAAAGAGTATACAATCATACAAGGTTTGTATAAACAAGATGATCACAAGAATTGCTAGATCGATTTCTACGAGCTACGGCGTAATCATCAACAATCCTATGCAACGATGGTTACGAATAATACAAACAGACCATTTGTTAAAGATATATGTTCGTTTATTTTTCGTGGCTTTTTAATAGAAAATTATATTACAAAAATTTCGCTACCCCATGTTTTCAATCCTGGGTTCGCCCCTGGTGGCAGTATAACTTGCCAAAAATATAAGTGATGGATGTTAAAGTCGACCCATATATTCAACGTTGCCTTCTACATTTCAGGGGCTAGTATGTAATTAGGCCCCTCTACAACTATAAAACTATGTGCAATTGTATTACTGTCTACTACCCTAGATTTCATGTTATTCACTAGTCTTCCTTACAACAATGAAGTATACCAATCTGGTTTCAAATGAGGTGATCCGTCTAATTGTTTCAGATAGGTCAAATCCTCTCACCAAGATCAAATGGGGCAAGTGAGGAAAAATGGATAATCCGCCCACTTGCCTCACTTGCTCTTTTGTAAGGGGATTTGACTCGTCTCAAACAATAAGACGGCTCGCCCAGTCTGAAACAAGACGAACTGAATGAAGTATCATCCCACTGACCAATCTTAGCTTTTACTTTTTTTTTGGATACAATCATCTACTTTTGTCTTATTCATCCCACGTAACCATATCTAACACATTTTTAAATTTAGCGAATATATATCACTTTTATTTGAGAATTTTGCCATATTGGAGTATTATGGTATACCGAATTAGTTACACATGTTATTATATAGAGATGTGTATTTTGCTTCAAATGAAATTGATTGCATCAATAGTATTCCCTCCCTTTAACTCCAAATGACACCGTTTATTTGTATACCATTCACATGTAAGAAAAATCTTCTCATTTCCTCTAAAAATATATATTCATATTGGATCTTATTTTATTAATTTTTAGGAAAACATCAAAAATATCAAACTTTTACTCCATTTGTCCCGGTTGTTTGTTTACCTTTTCTATTTTAAGGTGTCTTATTCATTTATTTACTTTTCTATATTAGGAAATTCTTATATGAGTAATTTGAACACTCAATGGGACGATGGTCAGCTTGCCATCCACTAAATACAATCCGAAATGGTTCCATACTCGTTCCCTGATATTTGTGCAAAAAAATCAAAGGTAAAAAAATAACTAGGGCGGAGAGAGTTTAATTTCTATAAATGAATAACCAAAATTATTTACAATGTAAAGCATGCGTTGACAAATGTGTAAAAATAAGTATCATTTGGAGTTGAAGGGAGGAACTATAGATATGGGTAAAAGTTCTATATACTAGACACTCAAACAGAAATTCTCATTTAAAACGGCATTATCCATCTTAAAATTGAAACGGGACAAATATATAGCTAATCACCCAATTTATTGTCGACAAAATACCAAAAAATTTGTCTTTAATAAAACCATATAACCGTATTTAGTTCGACTTAAATTTAAAACGGAAAGTTTCGGGTCTTTAAGCAACAATTTTCTTCGCTCTACACTTAAACTAAGCGTCTAATTTTTGGTGTGTCGAAGTTTAAAGAATTTGGAAGACCCCTGGCTGCCTGGCGTACGTTATTTTTTATGCACATGCCTGTCACTTTCGAAATCTATGGATGAATATTTGAGAGGGTCTAGCCGTCTAGTACACACATGGCCACATGCATCCGTTCATTATTTACGTACTAGATGTCGTAGAACAAAACCACGGCACAACTAGCGGATTATTCATCACCCTAACCTAGCACATCGAATAAAATATACTCCCTCATATTCTAAGCTTTCTTCCCCTTCTCAATTTGGCACAAATTTTAGGGATTTTAATTAAATAAGCAAAAATAATATAGTGGGGTAAGGTGATTGGAGAGAGGGAATGTATTGTGGGGTATTATTGTGGAGTGAAGTGATTAAAATAATTATTGTTGTGGGGTAAGATGATTAAAATAAGATAATGTATGGGTATTGTGAGGTATTGTAGAGGGGTAATGTGATTAAAATAAGTATAAAAGTTTACCAAAAAAGGAAAGGGGGAAGTTACTGTGAATAGACGAAAATGAAAAGGGGGAACATTGCTCAGAATAAGAGGGAGTACGTTACAATTAAAGCTTCACACAATGTACTAGACGGGTTAATTTCTCTCACTTGTCCCACTAGTTTTCTTATAAGAAGGCTTAACCCGTATAAAATATATAGATGGATCGTCTCGTGTTATGCAAGATATACTCTGGCTAGTTAAGGGCATACATGTATCCAATGACGAAGCACAGGCTTGGCCGAATGGGCCATGGCCCGGGCAGCCCTGGGATGATTTATGTAATTGTTAATAGTAATTAAAACAATGGTTCAACTTGGCAAAGATGGTAATTGTTGTTTGGTTTTTGTTTTGGTATTGGTGGTCTTGGGTTCGAATCTTGGTTGACACATTCTTACTTTTATATTTTTTAAAATTCTTAATTTTACAATAAATTGTCCTATTAAAATGATCTACTTATTCACAAGATAAAATTGGCCAAAACTTTTTAATTAAACCAAATAATATACTTCAACGTGTTTTATTTTGTGCATACTTCTTTCCTTATCATGATGATCTAATACATTAGGTGGCTTAACTTTGGTGCCACCAAATGAAACTTTGATAAAAATTTCAATAATAAAGAAAGACTAGGATCTAAAAAAGTTAAACGTGTACGAAACTTCGTTATTACATTGGAAAAAACAAGTAATAATTTATACACTTCCAAAAATAATCATAATTTCTAATAAAGGTGTGAAGTTAATAGACAATTCTAAAATATATGAAATATGATAACTCTTCTTTCGTATGTCTATAAATTACACCGGTCCCCCTTATTATTTGCCTCTAGCTTCGTCCCTGCATGTATCACATTCATTCATCTAATGAATGTTGATAATATATAACACTATAAATAATGCAAAAAGAGGCGAAAGACAATCTATAAATGTCCAAAATTGTTGCTGATTTCCAACTAATCTATTCGCCTCCAGTACGTTTTATATTAAATTTGTTATGCGAGTTGTCAAATGCTGTAATCCCTTGAACGGGGTTGGTGATTCTCATTCATATACTCCATTTGTCTCGGTTAATTGTTGTCTTTTTATTTTGTCACAAATACCATAAAAATAGTAGGAGATCATTTGTGGTTATGCTTGGTAGAGGACAAGTAGACAATAATCCATTGGGAGGGTCAAATCACTCATAGACTAACTTCCTAAAATAGAATTGACAATAATTTACTGAGACACCAAAAAACGAAATAGAATAACAATTGTTCACGATGTAGGGAGTATATAATATGTATACAAAACAACATTTGCTATATTTACGAGATATGCACTAGCGATATTCTAGGAGTGTAATAAGAAGGAGATATTTACATAATATACACAAATATTTGACTCAAAAGTTAGATTTATCACAGCTGACAAAACTCGTCGCATAAAATGTAACGATTCATAAAACATGATTAAAACATTATTTTTGAGAAATTCCAACGTCTATAATCATCTACACTCTTCAAAGATAATGTATGAAAAATACCGAGAATACATTCCACATATGCAAGTAATACTCTATCATCAGCTTTTCTCATGACATTAACAGATTTGCATTATTCTGGATAGATATTCATAAATAAATTACACTAGACAAACTATAAGGAATTTGGCTACGTCATTTCACAGGAAGATGAACGTTAAATAGTATCTTGAAAATGGCTTTATTTGTCTATAGACTAACTAATACCCTGTCCCATTCACCATATTCTGAACATTTTTTGTTTACGGTATGTTTAACATATTCTTTACATTTTCTTTTTGGGGTCTAAATCGATGATAAAAATAATATAAATATCTTTAAAAGTCATATGCAAGTAATCTCTTAAAAATCCGCGTGAAAAAAGAAAATGTAAAAAGCCTTATGAATGGGAGGAGAGCTACGTAGCACCAAACCATAATGGACACGGACAGGTGATACGACATCCCGTGAAATTTAGGACACATGATACGTTATTTAAATTTAATAAAAATATACTCCCTCCTATTCCCGATAACTTTCCCTATTCATGAGTGGCACAAAAGTGAAGGGTTTTAATTAAATAAGGTACAGTATGGTGGACTGAGCTAATTGGAGAGAGAGAATGTATTGTGCGGTATTATTGTGGGGTGAGCTGATTAAAATAAGTATGGTTGTTGGGTGAAATGATTAAAATAAGATAAAATACCAATATTATGAGATATTGTTATAGGGTGAGGTGATTAAAATAAGTATAAAACTTTACTAAATAAGGAAAGAGGGAAGATATTGTGAATAGATGAAAAATGAAAGATGAGAGGTTATTTAGAATAGGATAGAGTATATTTTATAGTTGTAAATAACGTACGAGTTTATTTTTGTAAATGTATTTGTTATTAAATTTAAATAATTGAAGGTAGAATTTGACTTTGACTATAATTCATTTTCATTTCCCACCAAAACTCATCTTCTGATCAATATATTTGACTTTGACTATACATTTAGCCGTGTGTCCGACGAGTGTCGATGTGCAAGCCGTAAGTCCAGTACGGAACGAATGATTAGAAGGAGTGTCCGTGCCAAGGAAGTTAAGGGCCTAAATAACGTACAATTACTTGGTAACATTTCCGAAGTACGTGTCCGGGATGACAATCACAAACAAACACTCCTAAATGCATCCTCACGCTAATCCAATCATTACAACAATTTAGGTAACATAGCTTAAGTAACTATATTTGTATAAGTGTATAACTATATAATGCACTAGACCTTAGCTTACCAACTTCTAAATTATTCCTCTGTTCAGTCACCCTCACGTCCTTTTTCATATAATATAAATCAAACACTTCTCTTAGCTTCACCCCTCTTCTCCATCACTTGACAAATATTATATGTTCCTCTAATAATTTGGGGGAGTGCTAGGGCGACACCGGGTGTTACCGAGTTCGGTAACACCCTAATAAAAAAAATAGATCAAAAATTTAAAATTAAAAAGTAGTTATCATTTTTGCGCCAAGATTGTAGGGATAAAACCGTAATCACAATCTATTATATTAATAAAATAAAATCTTAAAGATACTAATTAAAACTAAACTTTATCTAATATTTTACAACAATGCATATCATAACAAACAATCTTCATCTTCCTCATGTCATACCTTTACCAATTAATAATAATAAAAAAAAAGAACAATGCTATTCATATGATGGCATTTACCAAATCATATTGCATTATGTTTTATGTTCGTGTTATGGTATGGCTGCCAATAAAAGTGTGTTTATTTTGAGTTCTTATTGACAGATTGTTCATCCCTAAGATAAGAGAGTAGTATTTTTCATAGATGTAAATACAAACTTATTTGATTACTTCGTATTAGCTAAGACATATCTATACAAAGTATATAGACATTGCATATTGCATAGGTGTTATCACTTGTGTACTGTAATTTTACATCTGTAATCATGTACTCCACCGTTCATATTCTTCCCAACATGAGTTGTACTATATTTCCACTATTGTCGCACACAAATATTGTTCAAAATCTTTCATTTTTGTAAATTTATTATTATCATTAGTATTAAATTAATAAATTAATGTTAAATTCCTATGCTACCCTTTAACACTAATTAATTTGAAATTTGAATTTTAATGGAGGAAGAACAAAATACATATGTAAATTACAATAATACCCCGGGTGTCGCTCAATTTGAGTAACACCCGGTGTCGCCATCTCATTTTCCTTTTGCATACATATATATTCACAACAATAAGAAACCGTACCATACTACCATTTGTCAGAAATATTTCCCTAATAATTTGCACACATTTTTTATTTCCACCTACAAAAAAAAACCATCATGGCAATTAAAGCAATAAAACTAGGAAAACTAATAAAGAAAATGCAATCCTTTGGTAGAACAACAACAACATCATCATCAAACCAATCAAATGATAATCATGGTAGCCTAAACAAGAGAAACTCAACCGTCCACATAGCAGCCTCGAACATCGACGACACGGTAAAAGGATACAACCCATCATGCCACCTATTGCCGGTGTACGTGGGTAAAACGCGCCGACGGTACATGTTAAGCTCGGACGTGGTCAGCCAACCTATATTTCGTGAGCTTGTTAATAAAAATGGGAATGGTGAGGAAATCAGGGTAGAGTGTGAAGTTGTGTTGTTTGAGCATTTGTTATGGATGTTGGATAATGTTGTTGATCATCAAGTTGAGTCTTTGGATGAGCTCGTGGATTTCTACGCTTGCTAATCCGGAGTACTTCCTACAACTTAAATAAACTTCTTTTTTGTTATTTTGAGGAAATAAAATTCTCTTACTATTTTTTTACTACCTACCCTCTTAATTGTTCTTTTACAGTAATCAAACTCATTATTATTTCACAAATTCTCATTTGTGATGGGGAACCCGTCATACGCTTAGGACGGGTTAAGCCCCCCACGAAGAGTAAGTGGGAGCTGTATTTTGTCCCCGACTTGCTCTTTGTGAGGAGAGCTTGATCCGTCTTAAGCTTGCGACGAGCCACCCTCGTCGCACGTAAGACTTGCTGTTATTATTTACTCCGTACTATTTTTTTACTTGTTATGTTACGCGTGATTAAAATACTCCAGATAATTACTCTATGTAATAAAAAAAATGAAAATTAATTAATTGGGAATAAATATAAAAAAAATGAAAATTAATTAATTGGGAACAAATATAAAATTGAAGTGTAGCTCACTTAACATCAGTCAGATCCACACTCAGTTTTTTTGGAGTGAGGATTTCTCTTAAAAATTCTGGCTTAAATGGGGTTTAAACCCAACTATTTAACAAAATAAGACTGGTTTAAATTTACCAGATACTCTATGTCACTCATTTCTTCTTATTTTTGCACAAAAATTAAGAAAATTGATTTCGACTATACAAAACGGACTATCCATAAACAAATAAATTTGGACTACAAAAACACAACCCCACATCCAAAAAAGAAAGACAGAAGAAAATCCGACTTACCCAATAAGAAAAGAATGAAGAAATGAGCGACTAGAATAAAGTATGGGTCAACTTGATCATTTTTCGTATAGGAGTAAGAGAACAAATTACACAATTGCTAATCTGGGTGATGATTTTTCTCTTTTTTCCGGGCCCTTGAAGATGATGCACCTCCCTCATTCTCTTGGCTTTGTCGAATTTATAGACAGTGGTACAATAGGCGGAAATCGTATCGTGGAGGTGAAGGAGCTCTTGCCTCTTCATATTGGACAAGATGCTCTTGATTTGTATTACGCAAGACATCAAGTGACATATTATGCATCTCTTCAATCCTTGCATAATGACCCAAAAGGACATCGTCAGGCATATTGTTGGGCATTCTTGTGGTTGTGTTATACGGAGTAGTTGATTATAGTGCTTTTGCTCTATATTATGCAAATCAACTTGATTAGCAACTTATATGTAAAATATAAATAAGTGAACACTAAAAAAAAGTTTGTTTGGCGACCAACCTCTGCAACTAACCACTTATTGGCCGCTATTTAGCAGTCATTTACAAGTTGGTCACTAATTAGCAACCAACTTAATATTAGTTGCAAAATTAGATGCTAATTAGCAACCAATTATATGTTAGTCGCTAATTAGCAACCACTTTAACATTAGTTGCAAACATTAGTTGCTAGTTAACAACTAATAATAATATGGTAGCTCATTAGTAACCAACAGAGCATTGGTTGAAACATTAGATGCTAATTAGCGATCAATTCCAAGTTTGTCACATTACATCAATCACATATACATCAACTGAGTAGGATTCACCTACCTTTTAACAATCCAAGTATATCATCATCAAATAGGAATGCAATCACACGAATCATCATCATCAATGGAATCCGGGCATCAAATCAATCACAATCAACAATTAGAATAAAGATAAGATCCTTCATCAAACACTACATCTCCTACCACATATAATAAAATTCACTACCAATTCGATCAATAAATAATATATTACTAACAATATAGCTGAAATCCGACACTAACCAATAATAATAAGAAAGATCCAACTAAACTAATAAGAATTCCAAAAACTTAGAAATTAAAGGAAATGAGAAGGATGAGATGCTTACAAAAGAATAATAGAGGAAAGATAAAGGAACAATCCAATAATGAAACTCAATAATCAATATTCGAGACCGAAATACGAATTAAGATAATTAAGATGAGCGATTAAGATTTGAGAGACACTTTTAGAGAGATGTAAGGTTAAAATGATAAAATGGGAATTATCAAAACATAATCCCTTGCTCAAGAGTCAAAAAGAGATTTGCGAAATAGCTAAAAACGCACCTTACTAGTTTGAGTAAATTTTACTCGACCGAGTGGAACACTCTCCCGAATTCATAGGCACTCGATCAAGTGACTCAAAGAAATGAACCTAAGATACCATCAGATACCATCAGATACCATACTAGGTCGAGTCAAACATTCACTCGACCGAGTGACATCCCTAGTCGGTCGAGTTACCAACCTACTCGGCTAAGTGATACAACAACTTGGTCGAGTCACTGACCTACTCGACCGAGTGACCAACCTACTCGATCGAGGGACTACTCAACTCGGGCGAGTAACCTTCTACTTGGCCGAGTAACAGCGTAACTCGACCCCCAACTAAAGACTGAGAATCAAATCGAAAAATCAGACACAAACTCGATCGACTCAAAACAACGGAAGATACGAGTATAACAAAACTCCTCAAGAAAAATCGTGTTAGTTGAAGTTGTGAGCAACACCTGATTTTGTCCTTTTTTCACCCATTTTCGAGCATCATAGCCTATGAATACCGTAACATTAAGAAAAACGGAATCCCACCTTTCCAGAACAACTTTCATATTGAAAATTCGTTTATAAACAACTCCACAATCTTCAGTTGAAAACTTTCACATAAAACACAAAAACCTAGAATTCATGTACAACTCACGACCAACACCTGTTTCGACCACTTTTACAAACACCAAAGACCACCACTAGGACAACCCGATAAAACTATGTTTTACCATGCACTCCCACGACTTCATAACATCTTTCGGATTGAAAATCCATTGAGAAACGAAGTTACAAAGTCGAATTCAAAACAACGTTATGTGAGACATAAAACCGCGAACATACAATTTTTAACACGGCCTTAGACGTAACCTAATGAGGGATTGTCGCACACCCCTCGACCAAACAAAATTTATAAAACTCGATACCAAACTAATAAATGTAGTAGAGTAAGGAGATCGATCCACAGAGACGGTGAGGATTGGTTTATCGGTTTCGGTTAGATTTATTCTAGTTGAGAAGTTTGAATATTCTAAAATTAAGTAAAGCGAGAAAGAAAATAAACATGTGATAAGAATAAAGATAAGACGACTAACTAAGGGGGTTAGCTTAGGGGGGGACTTAGGGAGTGGGGTCCATTCACTAGCTCCTAGGAGGAGTTAGACTATCAAACCCATAAAAGGTAACGAGAAAGAGAGCGAGATGGTCTTTCGACTTGAGCTAACCCAACCTACCCTTATTTTAATTTCCTAAGTCAAGAAGGTCATTCAAAGAAAGGTGTTGACCTTGAAATTTATCACTCGGTCAAATATATTTTCCCGGGTCGAATTATCACTCTGACCGAATAATTAACCGAACCCTTGGAAAATTAATTCGAGTCTCTAAAATGGTAAAACGGAAGCTTAATCGTCCAACGGTGGAGCTAAATAAATTACCCACTAATAACAATATAATAATAAATATGATTAAAGTAAGAAATATTAAAACTTAAACTAATTAAGCATTAAACTAATAAAAGATGAGAATTTGATAATAAATAACACAAATGGAAATGGAAAAGAGAAATTCATACCAACTTGGAGTAGATCTTGAAATTGCTTACATAAAGATTCAATCTTGGACACAATTAACTAGCTAAATTAATTTCTAAATTAATTTGAAGGAGAGAAAATAAGAGAGGAAAATAAAAGAGGAACCTACAATATTTCTGAAATTCATATTTATATTTAATTACCCCCTCAAAATTGGGATCTCCCTACCCCTAAAAAAAAGAAAACGATCCTATTTATATTTAATTATCCCTCAAAATTCAGAAAACGATCCCCTTGAAAATGAAAATCCTTTCCTAGTTATCTGGACTGCTCCAAGTAACAAAATGGACCCATGAGAAATTTAGTCCAAACCCTATCACCTCCCCCTTACAATTAAACCCAAAGTCAATAAAGGGGACTTCATCAGTTTTCCCCAACCGAGCAAAACTTCACCTGACGGCATCATGACTTGATTTCACCCAGTCATATGATATTTCACCCAACGGTTACCTCATTTCGCCAAACACCTCATTATTTCACCCGGTCATGACCTTAAGCAAATGAGTTCAATGCTCGCTTGAATTCGTGGAACTCGAGTGGATATAAGGTGCCCATGGTGGTAGAACGTGTTGTAACACCCCAGATTTTATAATAATGAGTAATTTACCAAAGTCGTAAATTTTATAAATTCGTATTTTACTTTTATTGGTTAAAACATTTTAAGTCGATAATTTATGATTTCGTGGCTTCAAACTAATGTCAAATAAAATTTATTTTAGTTGGGTAGAAACTGTCGCGTTTTAGTCCGTTATGAGTTCATAATCGGATTCTACGCGAAAATTCAAGTGAGTTGACTCAATATGAAATTTGGACTTTTTATTACTCATCTTCTCAAAACAAACTCACTAAACCTCCTTATCCCTCCTCCTTCTTTCTCAAATTTCAGCAACATACTTACCTTCATCTTCTTCCTTAAACAACCAAAAACCATCATTAAACCTCCATAACTTCCTAAACTTAAGACGGATACCATTTCTCCGTCTCTCAACGAAACTTGACGATATAAATATAAATCTTCTCCTCTCATCCCCTTTTTCATTTTCAAACCATAAAATATCTATTTTCTCCAACTTTATAAAACCCATTTTTTTAGATCTAAATTTAAGACGGACACAACTTCTTCGTTTCTTAACCAAGTTCAATTCCGTTTACCTCTTTCTTTCTAGTCAATAAAAGATCGAAACATTTAACCTTCTTTTAAGACCGATTTTCCAGAGATTTCGGTTTGAGCTTCTACTATATTAATTGTCGGTAAAATGGTGGACTTTGAAGATTTTGGGTCAAGGGATTCGTGTGGGTTGATGATTAGCTTAAGAAATGAAGATTTGAAGTGCTAATCGAGGTAACGTAGACGGGTTACTCGATGTCACATCTTATGTGTTTATGTGTTAGGATAGAATTTCACATGAAAAGATGAGTTCTTTATGTTATGCTAGCATGAATTGGTGACTACTACTTAAGTATTTGTTGGAATTCATCCCATATGCTTAACGTGTGCAAATTTATGTTAATGATTTTAATCCATCTTAGTATTGGTTAAGCTTATGTTTAATATCTTAAATGTTGACCTCATATTGTTTTAATGATTTGTATGGAATGATTTTCTACTCATATATTGCAATAAATGAGGTATTTTAACGATTGATGTTGGTAATTGGGAATGGGTGTAATTGGATTTGGCATAACTTGTGTGTGAATTGAATTTGGGAAGCCATGGTTGTGTTTAGAACAAAGAAGAGCTGTCTCGAGCCAAGTCGAGGGCGTGACCTATATGTCACGGGGGTGAAATAAGAGGCATGACCAATACCCTTACTTGACAGACCTTTCGCGTGCGTGACATGCAAGTCACGGGCGTGACATTCAAGTCACGGGCGTGACATACAAGTCACGGTCGTGACGACTGCAGTTTTCCTGCACTGACCCATTTTCGTAAAATGGTCATATCTCCTTCGTTACTTGCTTTTTTTGGGCGTGTGACATACCGTTGGAATCGTAAAAGGATAAGATATCACCTCCACTTGAAATATCTTCATTTGAATGTCTAGAACTACACTTATGGCCTTTTGAAATGGACCCTTATTTTAGTAAGTTTCCAAATTTGTTGTTTTGAGATGAGATTTATGTTTCTTATTCGTTATACGTCTTAAACTTATTCTAATGCTTATGTTTCATGTATTATCTCATTTTTATCATTCTTACATTTATATTATGCTTTATGACGGTTTTTAGTATGTTCCCCCTTTGAGCTGGTTTTGCCTTATGTAATGATTTGAGCACTACTCGTTGGGTGCTTTGAACTCCCATTTCCCGGCAACACCTTCATACTCGTTAGATTGGAATGTCGGAGCGATGGGGTGTATCCTTGATGCTTGTATGCATTTGTGATCGGGGATATGACGACGTTATTGGGAGGCGAACGCAATACGTTGATCGACCCGGCCGTGAAATTTTGTATCCTTGGGAGGTGGTTTCATTGCATGTAGCGTATTTGCTTGTATATGATTCTTGTGCTCTTTCCGCCTCTTTTGTGTAGGTTAGCCGAATTTCGGGTACTCGACGTCCTTTGTGTTGATCGAGTCTTGGATACGAAATGTTTATCGCATGTCGAATCGGAACATGTTCATTCCGAGAGTCTGGCCAGGTTTAGACTAGGACCCTATTATTTTAGTCGTCTTACCGGGAGGAAATAAGTCTTTCGTGTACAAAATAATTTTCGTACACGGTTCAGGGAAATATTTATCCCGTGGACATGTGACTCTTTCGTCTATGAAATGTTTATCGTATATGGTTCTGGAAAATGTTTATCCCGTGGACGTGATTGATCATACTTGCTTGTACAGATGCTAGTGCGTGTCATTTATCGTGAGAGTGTGTATGTTTACGTTTGATCATATGATGGATTGTATACTTGATTAATTGGATGCCTATGATTGGTTTGTATGTTGAGTCCCGAACCTTCTGAAACATATGTCGTTAATGGTGAGATGCAAGCCCTTAGTGTACATGTGGTTGCCAAGGAGAGTCTTACCCGAGTCGATGCTGCATGATGAGGATACGATGGATGTTTCGCATGCTTATGCAATGTTAACATGAAATGCCCTACTTATAATCGGCATGATATGTATGTATGCATGATGATACATGTTTCTATACTTGCTTATATACGTTTTGATGTGATATGGCTGGGAAAACCCCGAGTTACTCCCCACTGACTGTGGCATTCATGTTTCATGAATGAACAGATTTCAGGTAGGTGTTGCATGGGGTTATGACGAGTGAGCTAGCGATCATTTTACTTACAACGATTAACCCGTAGCGTTATACTTTATAGTAGTTTTATTATGCTACTTGTATTCATCATGGATTCGGGATCCCTTGCATTTATTTTAGTTATATTTTGTACAAACGGTTTATTAAACTAACTTTTGGTTTTATAATATAGTGACATTTGCGGTTTTACTTTTAAAGTTTTAAAAATCTTATATTTCCGCTGCAAATTTATGTGTTTAGTTTATTGCAAAATCGCGGAGTGTCACAGTGTAATCCTCTGTATTTCTGAGTACCTTGTACTCGGTCGTGTTTGGGGCACTCAGCCGAGTGGGTTATGTATTCGGCCAAGTGAGTTTGGTGTGTCAGTTAGGCAGCCTTCTGCCTAGTTGGCACTCGCCCGAGTGCGGTGTACTCGACCGAGTTCTTATTGCACTCGACCGAGTGCTTATTACACTCGACCGAGTTCTTATTGCACTCGACTAAGATGTATTAAAAGATTATTCCGTCTGTTTAATCTCGTAATAAAACCCTAAAATTTCTAAACACTCTAAAATCCTCTCAATCGTCTCTAATCTTTCCAATACTCGGATAGAATTGCATCTTGTCTTACTTGTTTATTTCATTTGGTAAGTAATCTATCATTGTATTTAATGGCTATTATGAATTATGTAACCCAAATTGAATTGGGGGAAAAGAGAAGATGGTTAGTTATTGATTTTATTATTATTGCATGTTTAGGGGGAGACTTTGTAGAAGAAGACTTTTGATTGATTGTTGTGATTGCATGCGGAATTGCGAAAACGTAGGGTTTCCCTACTCAGTACCTTATATGTTAATCATTGTGTTAAGATGTGTTACTGGATGTTGTTACTTGTTTATGATAATGGCTACTATTGTGATGATGATGGAGTTCGGGTTTGGAGTTTGGAGTGGTTACTTGGTTACTATTTGGTGGTCTACCGGGAGACGGATTACACCCTGAGTTCGCCTCTCGTAGCTTTCCCCCTGCGAGGGGGATGTGAACATTAATGATCTGGGAAAATCTCACTACAGTGAGATGGAGTTTTGATGTGCAGCGCTGCGGTCTGAAATCAATAGGTGGTTTTGCAGGTCAGGGATGTAACCTGATGCTGCTGAGGTGACCGTTGCGGTGGGCTTCCGGTTTCTGTCCATGGATGATTACTTTTATTGTCTTGTACTTTAGTAGACGTATTTTGTTACTAACCCAGTTTAATGTTTTCAAAACTGCTGTGATTCATTGGGGAATGATGAGCGGGTGATCAACAGGTAATTCGATGAGCTCGCGTTGGGGGAGTTGATGGGAATCGCCACTATTGAGTCATAGCTTCCGCATTTATCTCGTGTCATAGACATCACTATTATATTTGCTTTACTTTTGATTAGCTTAGATTATTGTATACGACGGTGTGTCGTCTAGATTTTGGAATAATGTAACCTTGATTTTAATCATTGATTTAATAAGTATTGTTCTTGATGGTCAATTTGATATGTACTACCTCTGACAACTGAGATGGTAGCATCACGAAGTACTAAGGTGGTCTTGTAAGGGTCTGTGTTATTTGGGGGTGTTACAAAGTGGTATCAGAGCGAAGATTTTGGAACCTAAACCAATGAAACCAATGAACTTATGAGTGCTTTATAAAATGAATATGGGTAGGAGTTGTAGGGAGCTACTGCAAGGATTTGGGAGGCGTTTTAAAATCGCAACTTTGCCCCTATAGCTCTCAGTCGGTTACAACGGGATGTGTCGGGACGTATATGTGTGTGATTATTATGTGGATTGGATGAAATTGATATGAAGTGTGATGAGATATGAGTATGACATGTAGTATAGATGTATGAAAGAATTTCATGATGAACATGAAAAATATGTATGAAATGTGGTATGTATGAATATAGGTGATTTAGTGCATGAAAATATATTTGTGATGGCATAATATGTTATGTATGAGTATGTAACTTTGTGCTGTACGGAATGTTGAGAAATGAGGAGAATGACATGATTGAATGAAGTATGATTTTGAGTTAATTGATATTGAAATGTTGAGATGATGAGAACATGTAAATGGTTGTGAATTATGGTCTTTTATGTGATATGAGATATGTTGAAGTGTGGTAATTTTTTTGGTAACAAAAAAATTGAATTGTATGAAGTTTGATTATAGAAGGTATGTCCTTAAAATGTCCTATTACGGTTCTAACGGTAGGTCATGAGCCGAAATCGATTTAGAATTGAGGGAGATATCACCTTTTTACGAAAGCTGGTCATTGCTGAGAAATCTGTCGCACTCAGGCACACGACCGAGTGCAGGGTACTCGACCGAGTGTCTTAAGTTTTTACTTCTGAATGGTTACAGGAGCGTGTACTCGACCGAGTGTCTTAAATTTTTTACTTCTAAATGGTTACAGGAGCATGTACTCGACCGAGTAGAGTGTGTACTCGACCGAGTGTCTTGTCTTCGACCGAGTGGCTTTGCCATAGCGAGTGAATTGTGAGATTTTTATGTCAATGTATTGTTATGTCAAATTATGTACTAAGTTATTGTTCCATATTTTTAATATTTGTAAGGAAGTGTCGTCTTGGGGAGTGAGGTTGATGATTTATTAAGGTGAGAATTGTCCTTTATGGTTGTATGGTTTCCAAGAGAGGTACATGTGTCATATATAATTAAAATGGATAGACTTAAGATCCTTGTGATAGAGAGAGAGAGAGAGAGAGAGAGAGAGAGAGAGAAAGAGAGAGAATCGGTTTTGTGATGTGAGATGTGCAATAAAGTTGTGTGTTGAGCAATATATATAGGCGTGTGTGTTTATATGGTCAAATGATAATGTGAGAATGGTAATGTATGAATTGCGGATTCAGAAGAGAGATAGGAATGGTTATAAAGGGGAATATGTTTAAGATATAGAGAAAAATGGGAATGTTTGAGTTGATTAGGGATATATGCGATGAGGACCAATATAGAAGAATGTAATGATGATGGTACCTAGAAAGATTAGTTCGCTTGATGTGTAAATGAGACTTGGATGTGGTTGTTTTGCTAGACATTCGGGTTAATAAGAGAAGATTGTGGCGATGAAATACTTTGGGAAGTATTATATGAGGTGAGCATGGTTTTAAGGTATGATAAGGATAGATGATAATAATATATGATGAGTTTCGTTGATTGTATGATTGTATTAGCTTATTATTTGCAAATAAACGAAATAGTGTGATAAAGAAATATTAATGGCGTATGATTAGAAGAGTGTAGAGACGTGTTGTTGAGTTTGGAATCTTGAGGTATTAAGAAGGTAGTCGCCTTATTGGGGTACTAGATAGTGAGAGTGAATCTCTGGGATAATGACTAATTGTAATTGGTGTGAATTGGAAGAAGTATAAATAGCAAATTGGTAAAGCAAAGGAGTAATTGAAGCAATAGAATAACGTATATGGAATGATACTTATGAATTCATGAAATGATTTGTATTGGAATTAAGAGTTGGAAAGATACAAGTGGAAGAGGAATATTTGGAGGATCATATTTTGGGGTAAATATGAGAGATGCAAATGGCATATTTCGATAAGGAATAAGAAGGGAAAGTGGTAGTTGTTTCGAATAAGAAGATGAGTGATTTCGTCATAAAAGAATATGTTATATATTGGCAAATAATCGTTTGTGGGTAATTCGTGTTTGGTAATAGAAGAGAATGTTATGGAAAGTTTGGTGGAATCATTTATGGCTTTGGAAGTACTCTAGGCAGTGGCTTGTGTGATATATAATGGTAATTGATGGTGTATTGATAGAAATATCGTTATTATAGAATTTGGCGGTCTGAAGTGTTGGGTTGATGTAATGGGGAGACGAAAAACTAAATGGGAAATTATGAATAAATATTCAGATAGAGATTTTAGTCGTTAGTGGAATCTTTCATGAGGATATAAGACTAAAACAGGATCAGAGCTATTAAGTCTCAAAAGGGAATGTGAGAGCTTAATGTGATTATATTTGGTAGCTATCTTGAGATATTGCTTTTAGTACCTTGTGGGTCGTTTTGCGGGAGGGGGGGAGATGCGTTGATGGAGGAAGATTAGTTGTGGTTTGAGTTGAGAAAGTTATGAAGAGACTATAGTATTATTTGAATGAATGATATAGTTAAGTGAAGAGATAGTTTCATGGGTAATGGCTTTGGGGTTTGCCTTCATGTTAGCAAGGAGAATAATGAGTTATAATTGTGTGGGATATAATGGGTGTAGCTTACTTGTTAAGATTTTTTTGGTTAAAAATTTTCAATTACCCGTGTAGTTAGTCGGTAATGTAAGATGTGATATTAGTAACATGTGTATGTCGAGTTATGACATTTTTAGCATGTTTGGTATAGTCTCTTGTTTTGTGTAATAGCGTCAATCAGAAAGTGGTATGTTATGTCGGTCATGTGATAATGCGAGTCTCTGTGAGTTAGTTAGAGTATCGAGGTTTGAGAGCTTGCATTATTTATGTGTGGGGCATATGTAGAGATGTCGTATTTCTGTTGTTATCGTTTCGTTAGCTGTTATATTGTGGGTTTAAGAGTAAAGTCTAATTGATGAAGATTGTGGGGGAATTTTTGCGTGTGGATTTGGATGTTTTGACTTTGTGGGTATGAGAAAGTCGCGAGATTTTAGTATGGTATGCTTGAGGTTGTAAATGGTTCATTACCGTTTCGAGGATGTTATAGGGATATAGCGTTAGAGTTTATCACGTTCAAGTGCATTCTAGGTGAGGTGAAGAATGAATGGTGTTTGGGATTGTGGTATATTTGGTGGTGTGGTGTTAGATTGTTAAGCGATTTTTTGTAAAACGGAATGATGACAGTAAAGGAAAAAATTAAGAGTTTAGTGATGAATTAGGTAAGAGGGCGTAGCAGCGTTGAGAAGAGCATATTGCCTTATAACAGTTAGCTTAGTTTTGTGGAATATTTAGAAAAATGATGATTGGTTGTTGAGTTAAGTGAGTTGTGATTAGTTATGCTATTGAGGTATTATTATAGGCATGCGTGTTGAGTTGTGGTATTAGTTATATGGTGATGATCAACTGTAGTTACGTGAAGGTATAGAACTAATTGTATGGGAGCATGGATGATGGTAATAATATTAATGGTTGGGTATGAGAAAACTTCGGGGACAAGGTTAATTTTAATGGAGGCAGAATTATAGCATCGCATGTTAGCATAGGAAATGGCGACAAGTTTGGATTTATTAATGTTGAGTATGGTGGTTATGAGTAAGTTTAGTGATGTATGTGTGTTAATGTAATGAAAGGTTATGAGGTGAGGGAAGAATGTGTGATGTGTGATGTGGATGTTGTGATATTATTAAAGGAAGAGTGTTGGTAGATGTGTGATGTGGGTGTTGTGCTATTATTAAAGGAAGAATGTTGGTAAGTGTTAGTTCAAATGTGTTGTGGAGGAATTTTTATGTGGTGAGGGCCGATGTATGTATTGTTGGAATTTTGGATTAGGATGTTGTATCAGATTGTGAAGGTTTTTGAGGGTATCTTTAGTATATTAGGATGCTAGTGTTAGCTTGAATACTTGGTTCCTTTTGTTTGTAATGAGGGTGTGAACTTCGAGGACAAAGTTCATTTGTAAGGAGGGAATAATGTAATAATCCGTATTACTTTTGTAAGACGTTTGCCTTATTATTGGTCTTTATTGTGTTTGTTGTAGACTTCGCGTTAGTTAGAACTCATAAGTATGGTGTTCTTGTTGTTGTGTTGTTGTGGCATGTTTCGTCTTGTTGCGTTATGAGTATAGGTTGTGAACTTTGAGGACGAAATTCATTCTTAAGGAGGGAAGACTGTAATACTCCGTATTTTAGAGTACCTTGTACTCAGTCGAGTAGGGGGCACTTGACCAAGTGGGTTGTATAGTTGGCCGAGTAAGGTGTATTCGGCCGAGTGAGTTTGGTGTGTCATTTAGGCAGCCTTTGCCTAGTTGGCACTAGGCCGAGTGAGTGTGCACTCAATCGAGTGCGGTGTATTCGACCGAGTGCTTATTGCCCTCGACCGAGTGCACCGGTCTACGAAATTTTATCGGGCGGTTTGATTAAAGATAATTAAGAGGTATTTAAAGATTACTCCGTCAGTTTACTCATAATCAAACCCTAAAACTTCTAAACACTCAAAAACCATCTCAATCATCTCTAATCGTTCTAATACCCGGATATGATTGCATCTTGTCTTACTTGTTGATTTCATTTGGTAAGTAATCTATCATTGTATTTAATAGCTATTATGAATTATGTAACCCAAATTGAATTGGGGGAAAAGGGAAGATGGTTAGTTATTTATTGTATGATTATTGCATGTTTAGGGGGAGACTTTGTAGAAGAACACTTTTGATTGATTGTTATGATTGGTTGCGTAATTGCGAAAAGGTAGGTTTTCCCTACTCAATACCTTATATTAATGATTGTGATAGGATGTGTTACTGTGATGTTGTTACTTGTTGATGATAATGGTTACTATTTTTATGATGATGGAGTTAAGGTTTGGAGTTTGGAGTGGTTACTTGGATACTATTTGGTGGTCCGCCGGGAGACGGACCACACCCCGAGTTCATCTCTCGTAGCTCTCTCGCTGCGAGGGGGGTGTTCACATTAATTATCTGGGAATCCACTATGGTGAGATGGAAATTTGATGTCTATTGTTGCGGTCTAGATTCAATAGGTGTTTTGCTAGTCAGGGATGGTAACCTGATGAGGTGACCACTGCGGTGGGCCTGCAGTTTCTGTTCCTTCGATGATTACTTTTATTGTCTTGTACATTGATCGACGTATTTTTTTACTGACCCCGTTTAATGTTTTGAAAACTGTTGTGATCCATCGGGGAATGGTGAGCAGGTGATCAATAGTTGATGGGAATCGCCACTGTTGAGTCATAGTTTCCGCAGTTATCTAGTGTCATACATATCTCATTTATATTTGCTTTACTTTTGATAAGTTTGAGTTATTGTTTATGACGGTGTGTCGTCTGGATTTTGGAATAATGTAACCTTGATTAAAACCAATTATTTATTAAGTATTGTTCTTGATGGTCAATTTGATATGTACTACCTCGGGTAACCGAGATGGTAGCATACCGAAGTACTACGAAGGTCTTGTAAGGCTCTTTGGTATTTGGGGTGTTACAGAACGGATGTGGCTCATGAGTCATTGGTGCACCTGCTTCGTCAACGGAGGTCGTAGACATGGTGGTCGATTGATGCTGCTGGTGCGTCGACTGAGGTGAGAACGGTGATGATGCACATTGATTTCGCACTCGAGGTTCGATTCCAAGTCAAGACGGATCGAGTTGGTTGATGCGAGATGGACTTTGTTTTTTAACGGTGGGGGAGAAATGGTGGCTGGTGCAGAAGAGGAAGCTCGGTGGTGGCCAGGTGCTCACGGAGGAGCAACGACATGAGATGATGGTGGTTGTGGGCTCGGTTGCTGCTCCGGTTTGCGAACGTGAGGCGACTGATTGATGTCGGGTTTGGAGTGACAAACAGAACTGGTTCGTGAGTGTGGTGCGATATGGTGATATGTTGGTGCCGCCGCTGTTGCTGGTGGGGCGAACGATGGACATGCGGATGAGTGGTGGTGAATTGGGGTTTTCTTAGTGATAAGAATGGTGAAGCAGTCTAGTAAATGGCTTGACTTGTTTATTCACTTGCTTTCCTTTGACCCGTCACAATCTCGTTTTACATCTCCACTTGGACTCGAGTTTTTTATTCCTCTTGTTTTTATGAAGAACTGATTCCTACAAAATACTCGCTCCGATCCAACCCAAAGGTAACACTTACCATAATTGGACGAACCACAACAAAGGTAACATACCTTATTTGGACCACAATATTACTAAGTTATCCTTATACTCATATGATATTTACACAAAATGTCATTACATGGTCCACCTATCAACTCACAATTAAACCCACAATTACATGGCCCACCTACTTTTCCCTTATTTACCCCTTCTTTTTTCACATTTTCTTAAATACTCCATTTTTCCCTATATTATCTTTCATCTGGATCAAAAGGGAGTATTAAAATTGCAAATCTCAGTAACTAATTCTCGAGATACAACAATCACTTCAATTATTTGGAATAATTATAATAAAATTAAT
The DNA here is from genome assembly GCA_022085475.1 of Heliosperma pusillum. NCBI lineage: Eukaryota > Viridiplantae > Streptophyta > Magnoliopsida > Caryophyllales > Caryophyllaceae > Heliosperma > Heliosperma pusillum. Next base: position 76,306 of record JAIUZE010000849.1, on the reverse strand, counting down.
AAATTCTAAATATTTAGTAAAATGAGCTATTAAGTCGATTAAACAGACAAAATTGAGTCAAATAAAGTTATAAATATGGGAAAAATAGTACCTAAAATACTAGTTATCATACCCTTTTTGTTTACAATATATATTTTAAAATCATACACGACTCCAAGACGGTGTCCCGATTTAAATGTAGTTTGAGGGTGCAAAAAAACACGACTCTCTAACTCGTTTGTATTGTTATTTTATTTTGGTCTTCTTTGTTGTAATTAACATTGCTAACATTATTTATCATACCAAACTTAGTCTAAATTTGTTTATTTAGTAGAGTTGAGTATTGATTATATTTTATAAGTATTAGTCGATATAAGGCTAACAATGATTCAAGTTGATTTTAAACAATAAATCGAATGGATCTTTGTTTGTATACAATGATCGAAGATCATCTTACTTAGACTTTTATGGTTCGATTTAACCTGCATGGCCTCGGCCTTTGTGCCGTTTGTGGCCTCGGTTATCGTGCCAATTCATCTTCTTATCTCCTCACATTCTTACTAGTATAGGTATGTGTGCTTGACATCTACCCATTTGCATATCGTTGACTTAGTTCATTCTTCTTAAACTCTTTCTAATTAAGTTAACCTAGCATAAATTTTATTGCTTTTGTTCATCTTACTCTTTTACTTTATTAGTATTGTTTTTGCATATCGTTTTTGTATTGTACCTTTTGTATCTCTTTTATAATGTATCACACAATTTATGGGTCATGTTCCATTTTACGTCAAAATAGTCTTTTAAAAAAACCATTTGTGCGAGCGTTTGTGTGAGCGTATTAAATAGCACGATACTTAAAGTGTAATGACCCGATTTATGCTAGTGCATCCTCTTTTGTGTCATTTTTGTAGTCCATTGCGTTCTAAGAACGATCCTTGAACATCGATCAAGTTGTGCCATTGTCTTAGTCAATTTATACTAGATCGAGTTTTACTTCTTTGATTTCAATATAAGCCGGATTTGTTGCGAGATACCCGAGTTGTAATAACTTAGTTCCCCAATAGCTCTCATTCCCCCTGAACCATGTTTGTTTATTTTTTCAATTAATGAACTTACATGCTAAACAATTTCAACGAAGTTAAACGTGCATTTAACCCACCTAGAACGGGATTTCGCATGCTTAGGATTATTTTATGCAAAACCATGTTTGCATTTACATAACTTTCGTAGCTTCACTCCTTAATGCTTAGGGTGACACATTGAACTCCTTAATGAACGTCGTTGGGGTAAGAGGACTAGATGACACATTGTTTCTAGCATCTTCTCTAGAGGTGAGAGTTGAAAATAAAGTAATGCTTAGTAAAAGTATACTCGTAGTACAACGAGGCATGCATAAACCCGACAGTTTTTGCCTAGGCCTTCCTCTCGTCTTCGTGATGCGTAAGGAGTGACGTCTCACTTTGCCAGGTATGTTTCACATTGCTCACATCAAATTCATCTACTCTCTTGGTTTAGTGGATAGAAACTACTCAATTGCATATTTCTAAGCGAGATCCTTTCCACTTGGCAAGGTGGGTTGGAGGGTACAGACCCTTATTTTGATTGACGAAGACTTAGAGGTCTAGGAGCATACAACCTTATTTTGTGAGTGACTATATGCTACATGGTTTCCGTGTCATGATTCAGAAAAATTACTATGTCATTTTACAAACCCAAGCTTTTCAACTAATCACCTTAAAAATTATATCTTTTAAGAACGCTGCCCAAATAGACCTAGAATGTTTGGCCAAGATAACTCTTTCTTAGTTGGCATGCTGCCCATTTCAAAACTCGATTTGCATTCAGCCATCATTATAAAATATGATCCAAATCTCGTTTTAGCCTCTAATCCAAACCAGAGCATAAAACTTGCCTCGTTCATGTCGTGTCCATACCAAATGTCAAACGGCCCATTTGGGCCGTCCGAAAGAAGAAACTAAGAGCCCACTTAGGCCACCTTGATCAATATTCGGATCTGAATCGTTTTTAGGTAGATGTCGTCTTTGTCAATGTATAAAATGCCATATTCATGCCACGTAAGGGCGCTTCATGTCGACCCATTGGACTAGATTGTATAAGTATGAGTTAGTCACACTAAATTTGTGACCAAACCGATGCATATTCGGTTGTAAGACTCAAATCACATGTCATTATGTCAAGACTTCTAACAAGTAAACTATGTTTATTTCCGGGTCTAATTCATGTGTAATCGAGTTAAAGACCCAAATCCAACATCACGAGTGAACCATAACTTCTAGGTCTAAATCATATAGTCAAGTCCGAGGATGACTCACACATCACCCATCCTCGTTGGGGTGTGTTTCAGACGGCCCAGTTGACTAGATTGTCCAAATACAGGTTATTCACAACAAATATTTGCCACATCAAGGTCCATTCGGTCTAAGACCCAAATGAAACATGTTCATTATGTCTTTCACAAATGAACCCAACGTTAATTTTTGGGTCCAATCCACTCCAGTCCATTTGCAATCCCGAGGCATCATAACGTCAAAGGGGATCCCTATCATCCAAGGCCGGCCCAAGTTACTGTTTGGTGGGTCAATGGACAAGGGCCCAAGTCTAAGAGAGGCCCGTCATGGACGGACTCTATTATGTAGTCTACAGCCTAAGGCCTTTTACTATATAATTTATTACTCTCTCCTATTCACTCATTTATTCCCCTTTCCTTTTTCCACAAAAATTAAGGAAATGAATTTGGGCCACACACAAAACACATTACCCCACATACAAATGAATTTGGATCATACAAAACACACTACCCCACATCCAAAAAATGAAAGAGGGAAGAAAACCCGACTTACCCAATTAGAAAAGAGGGAAGAAATGAGTTAATAGGAGGGATATATTTAATTATATTCTTATTTGAGTTTTATTTTGAATACCCGCTATTTTATGATGAATATTGACATATTTAAATCAGTAAGTTATCAAAATAATATATTATTTTATTAAAATAACTATTTTTTACTGTTTATTAAATTATTTAGTTGGCCTTTGTGCTATTGGTTTACTCTTTTTCTAAAATGGATATTGTAGAACAATTTGTGTACATTTGAAACTCAAAATCAGAGAACTAGTCTAGTGGTTAAGCATTTTTACAAAATAATAGGTGGTCACGTATTATATTTTTCATGGTTGCATTCCATCACTTTTTTTTTTGAACTCGATAGCAATGCTAGGCCCATCCCTTTGGTCCTTATATTTTTGTGGATCAATTAATTTTTCAAAAAAATTCCCAAACTACTAAGATTTTGTGGGAATTTGGTCCACCGTAGTATTATTGTTACAAATTATAAAATAAATGGAATTAACTAAGCAAATATCTAACATATAAAATAATTTTGATATTTTGCGACTTTTGAAAATAAAAGATTTGAATTATAAGATACCCAACTTTTCTTCTAAAATTTTAGGGGCCTTGTTTTTACAATTTTTTTAGGGACTTAAAGTGTTTATAAACGGCCCTGAATTTATTGAAACTTAATGTCTCCTACTCGTGGTGCACGTTCGTGTCTATAGTACTACATATCTTACGAGTTATTATAGCATGCATATAGGCTGATGATCAATTAAATTAAGGAATAGGTAGGTACAAGTCAATAATCTCAAACTTAAAATTGATAACGGAATCTAAATATCGTGAAGTTAATTAAACCAACTAGATTGGTAAAAAAATAAAATACAGAAGACAAATTTATCAAAGGAGAAAAAAGTGTAGGGTTTATTAAATCATCGAAGATATTTAGTTTTTATTTTTATATATAAAAGTAGTTTTGTTGTTATTATTTGAAGATGATTAACTTATTTAGAAAAAAATACATTCCATAACTTTACCTTAGGAGTAGGCCTTGTTTAACACCGTCTCAAAGTTATGACCTCTAGCCATTTATTTCTCTTTTTTTATCTTACTTAAATCAATTATGAGTGTCGTGTTAACTTAGTACGGTCTTAATCATTAATTTGAATTAAAGCAAACACATGCACACAAAACAAGACATATATCATGTCATTCACCCCCTTATTGCATTTAGAGACATAACAATCCATAAATTGCAAAAATGGGTAGAAAAATCCTATAGTAAAAAATAATGAACAATATGCTTCTCCTTAAGTATATTTTGAAAAATAAGATAAAATACAATAACTAAATTCTTTATTTAACCGATTTTATAGTAGAATAATGCAATATAAATGATATATGATCAATTACATAATATTATCCTATTATTGAAAAATTCATTGATATTTTTTTATTCATGAATAATGGATAATATCATGCATTCAAAAGGCACGATATTATCGTAATACGATTCATCTGCTATATTATTGTAAGAGTGTAGCCTATATATAAATATGTCCTTGTATTAGGCTTATACTACCAAGCAAAATTAGCATTCATATAATTTTCATCTAATCATATTAACGTGAAAAATTTGTTGTGAAAATGGATGCCTCTTCTTCACTCGACAACTTGAAGCCAACCATATTGATTCTTATCACTTTTCCTTCTCATGTACTTTTCATGAATTATCTTAAGGGGGGTTGATACAATAATTTACGTAGAATCACAAGTAAATTAGTCAAAATTAACCTCTTCGAACTAGTTTTTAGTACCTACTATAAAATCATAGTGTTATCGAGATTTTGTACCACCATGTCACATATATGCAATAGGTCAATAATTTTAATGGCTAATCCCTACATACTATATGTTAAAAGGCCGGTTCTGATAACACCATCTCATTTTTCGTCTCTATAATATTATGTTTTTAAAGTAACTCTCTAAACTAGAATATATTTATGATCATTGTTTTCACAAGAATTTAATATGATCGGTTGTAATACTTATACTAATAAGTTTTTGAGATATATGCAGATCACAAGTGATGAACACAATGTTTCAATCCCTGTATAAAATGAAGTGTTACATAGTGATTGGCCAGAGTTTCCTATTTTTCTTAGGTTTTTGACTTTGAGTTCAATCCATTAAGGGTGTCAATTAATGTATATATTTCACCTTTGTAATGAATTACTCATAGTCTTTTTTTATTTGTTTTACTGATAATAAAATGTGATGGCCAATTAATTCACCGTCTTTGTTATTTTTTTCAATTATAATAACACTTTATAAAACTCCTAATATCTCAGAGTTATACTAAGTATAAGTTACAAGAAAATAACTCTATTGGTATCACACTTTCTTACTTAAGATAACTTTGATAACAAAAAAGTGTAGAGAAATTGTAAATTAATAAAGTAAATTCTACATATAAATGTAATAGTTATAAAATTTATAATGATATCTTACTAATAATTATAATTTTTACATTAAATGAGAAATGAAGTCAATATCTCGATAACTTTTAGATATATTTTGTAATGTGTATAGCGCTGGGAGAGGAAATTCAAACTCGAGACATATTGTTTAAAGTAATTTTATCTTAACAATCAAACTATGATTGATTTATGCATCGCCGGCCGAAGGGGCTATTTGGTGGGTTAATGGACAATGGCCCAAGTCTAAGAGAGCCCATCATGGACAGACTCTATTATGTAGTCTAAATCCCAAGGCCTTTTTTTAAATAAAAATTATTACATTTTACAGCAACTCTCCTATAGGAACGTCCTATAGTCCTAGCAAAAAGGAGAAAACGGCAAAGTTTTCATTTAATTATATTCTTATTTCGATTTTATTTTGAATACCCGATATTTTAACTATTTTTTTACAAGTTTATTAAATTCTTTAGTTCGACTTTGTGCTACTGGGATTAGGGCTGAGCAAAAATATACGATACGGTTTTAATATACGGATACGAAACGGTATACGGTTTTAATTACACGGATTTCCGGGTACACGATACGAATTTCCGGGTATACGATACGGTTTTTCAAAAAACCGTACCGGGTCCGGGTCGGGGAAAATCAAAACCGGGTCTACGGTTTTGACCCGGTTTAATTAAATATAACCAAAAAAAAGTTGTATGTAAAATTTTGTTTTCTATTTTGACTATATGGGTGACATTTTGAGCACCAATCATTTTATGTGAAACTTGTAATATACGCAACTCACTTTATCAGTGACAAATTTATGTGTGAAATTTTGCAAATTTGTATTTTGTTATTTTACCTACTGACTTTGCAAGTAATTGTGTTTTGTAATAATGATCCTAGTGGATTATATAAGCATCTTATTTATTGGTCGTTACTAATGTTGTGGACTCGATTTCCATATTTGAGCATTATCAATTAAAACGGATCCGGGTATACGGTTTTCGGGTACCCGGTTTAACCGGGTATACGAAAACCGGGTACCCGGTTAAACCGGGTCGGATCCGGGTTCTAATTTTTGGCCTTCCAAAAACCGGGTTCCCGATACAGTTATTAAAACCGTATCGGGTACCCGATTTTGCTCACCCCTAACTGGGATAGTCTTTTGCTATAATTCGTCTTATAGAAAATATTGTGTACATTTTAAGTTCAAAATAAAAAAGGTAATCTAGTATTTAAGTATTTTACTAAATATTAGGAGGTCATTTATTCTATTTTTTATGGTCACATTCCATTTTTTTTAACTCACTAGCAATGCAAGGCCCGTCCCTCTAGTCCATACTTATATTTTTGTGGGTCAATTAATTGTTTTTTTTAAAAAAAAAACAAATTCCATGTTATTGAGATTTTTGTGGGAATTTGGTTAACTATAGCATTATTTGTACAAAGTATACATTCAATGAACTCAACAAATAGAGCTAATATCAAACATTTGAAAGAATTTTGATCTCTTGTGATTTTTTGACGATAAAGGATTAGAATTATAAGATACACTTTCCAATTTTCCAAAACACAAAATCAAATTTTCTTCTAAAATTTTAGGGGCCGAATTTTACAATTTTGTCTAGGGTCTCAAAGTGTTTAGGACCCCCACCTTCTATCATCGTCAATTTAATCTGTCGTTTAGGCGTTGTATCGCTAAATTTAGCATTCAAGTCGAGTCCATGTCAAGCCTAACGTGTCTTAACTCATGGACCCAATCACGGTCTCATGGAGACATGTACTTAGTATCAAGTCTGGATATGCCGTCCCCGTCCATCTATCTTTGTCATGGGTTTTTAGCATGAGCCTAACTCAAACCGAGTTGTGAAAGTGGACCAACTTCCAAACCGAGCAATTGAATCAACTCTAGAAAAGAGAAGAGCTCAAGGCCGAGCTTGACGATTACAAGCCGAGATCTACATTCGAGTATTAGTCCAAGTCGGGTCTAAGCTTTTTATTCATAATTTTCAAACAATGCTTTCCTTTTTTGAGATAATCTAGGGTATGTCCTGGAAATCACATTCGCTTTTTTACGTATGTCAAACTCCTATTGATATCAATAAAATGATCGCATTTTCGCATTCAATCCATTTTCTATCATTAATCAATCAATTAACTTTTCAAAAGTACAACACACTTACAGGCACCCTAGGGGTAGGCGCATATCTTGCATTTGTCTGCAAGGTACTTTAAGATTTCATGTTTGCTTTCTTTACGGGTTTGATGCCTGGCAGTAGCAAAACCTCCAGCAAAACCATTTTTTTAGAAAGGCCTTTAGATGATTCGGTGACGAACCTGAACTAACTCTTTTTTCGTATATCAATGACGGAAGGCAAGCCCATTTTCCACAAATAATCTCATCTCAGCTGGAAGACAAAATACCAACTCATTCTCACACAAAATTGTTAGTCTGACCAAAGCAAAATTGGCAAGCCCAAAATTTTCTAGTAGTTCAATACTTCGATACCCCTGGAGGAAGATCCATTAAATTGGGGCTCCAAAAAAGTTAGGAATTCAATCGTGACAAAGACTATAAGTAGAGGACTACCACAAATTGTTCACCATACCTCAATGGTGACAAAACATCAAGTCAAAAAGACCCAAAACACATTTACAAAAAACAAAATCCATGGCACAAAATTTTTGTCAAAACACACTTTCTAAAAGGCAAAAGTCAATGGCTAAAGTAAAAACCGAGTACCACAACACTCGTTATCAAATTAATATGGCGAAGCCCAAACGGTCACTAACACCATCAGCAACCCTTTATACCCTAAGTCCTTCTCGAGACATTTACAAGTAGCATAGTCAGAAATTCTAAGAATACTTTCAGCTTGGTCATAACAACCAAGTCATTAGGGTCCAGACCTGAAAATTTGATCCTGAATCATTTTCCAATCCAGTTGCACTCGGGTTCCATCAAACCCGAGACACTTATACCCACATCATTAACCATAACCCTGTGGCTTAAGCACCATAAAATAAACTTTCAGAATTATGGTTCACTGGGAAAACCTAATACTACAAAACTAACACGGGATCTAACGGTACCTTACAGGCTAGAACGGGATACAACACACTACTCGAGGTGCACCGTTTGTGCATCTCATCATGGTTTGATTTCAGTTCACCTGAATACGTAGGAAATCCTTATGAAAGAGGATCAGCCGCCAAATCCTTCACTTTGTCATTTTCTAGGGCGCTTCCTTGTACGGAAGCTACCAATTTATGTTTTGGATCTTAACCAAGTCCAAATCAAGACACCTACAATTGAGTCAGTTTTAGTACTCGGTTTAGGCTGAGATAAGGGTGTAGATCCAGGTGATTAATCGTCAGGTCTTGGGTTAAGCCTTATATGATAGCAACAAAGAAGATGTTCATTTCACTTGTTGATCTGCATTCCGACTCTGGTGTTTTGCAACGTTTCTGAGCCTTGGGTTCATTGTCTCCAAGTCATCATATATCTCGACCAAGAGTCATGCACACTTAGGAATCTGTACTTTTCTTTTGGCCAATGGGTCTTAGTTTTGAAAACATTCCAATCCATTAAGAAATCACTCAGTTTTTCGAAAATATCAAAAAAATTTCACAACCTGTTTTCGTGGTTCAAAAACCGATTATGTGTTGCAAGATATTATCTACTATGATTATTATCATAACGAGTATCGGTGGTACAATTTGACACCAACTTGATAACTCTTTTTTAACCAAATCTTGGATTATCAACACAAGCTGGAGGCTTTGTTAATAACACGTCTTCACAAACTGGGGGCTTTTGCAGTTCTGTCTCCGCAAGTTGGAGACTAGTGTTTTGTTGTCTACACGAGCTGAAGGTTCTGCAGATGTTTTGTCTCCACATGTTAGAGGCTATTTGATTTCAGTCTCCACGGGGCTGTTAATGTTTTATCTCCACAAGCTTGGGGGTTATTAGTGTTTTGTCTCCACAGGATGAGGTCAATATTGATGTTCTGTCTCCACAAGCTGGATATTTTTGATATTTCATCTTCACAAGCTGATGACCTTTTGTTTTCTATTCTTCACAAACTGGGTCGATTACCTTTTCACAAGTTGGGGGCTTTCTTCACTACCTTTTTCTGCAAGCCAGAGATTGATTTGATTACTTCCTCACAAGCCAGAAGCCTTTTGAAATATTTGTCTCTGCAAGCCGAAATTCTCTTAATCGTCCTTCTCCGCAAGCCAGAGGCTTATTTTTGGGTCACCTCTCTGCAAGCCAGACATGTATGCAAGCCAAAGGTTTCATATTGGTTTAGTTGATTAATCTGACGCAAGCCGTTGGTGTGGTCTAGTTTATTACTCCTTTCTAAGCCAAAGTATTTATATTAGTTCATTTGATAACTCCTTCGCAGACCATGGGTGTGGTCTAGTTCTTTACTCCATTGCATACCAAAGGTTAGATATTGGTTCAGTTGATAACTCCTTGGCAGGCCGAAATTGTAGATTGGTTCGTTGCTTCTTCGCAAACCGAAGGATAGTATATTAGTTCATTTTTCTACTCTTTCGCAAGTCAAAGGTTTACTTTCTTCGTGACTCCTTTGCAAGATGAATAAGTTTTATTCTAGTAGATTCCGTCTCAGGGCAAAGGTACGCTTTCAACTGGGGGCTCCAAAATCTGCAATTTTAGATCCATTGCAAATTGGGGGCTCAGAAGTCGTCGACTTTAGAGACTGTTATCTAACTCGAGCTCTGTATGAAACCTAAACAAATGCAAATTCATCGATCGAGGATCAAAAGGACATTTGACAGTCGTATGCAGCTCGACATGACTGAGCTACAATTCACAACCATCGAAAACATTACTTCCCTAGGAAAAATTTTTCTACAACAGATAATGGACGTCAAACAACGAGAAAAGCTAAGATGCTAGTAAGTTGTCGAACAACGGCACGGGTATGATTCCGTCACAAACGGATACGTAAACCGTCTACTGAATTGGAAGGCTCAACCCACCATTTCATGTAAGTTATGAAAAGTCAAGGCGTCCGAAATCAGAGTCTCAAGTATTTCTCTATGTCTTATGGCTGGCTAGCTTATGTACGCTGGTCTAATGGAGCTTAAACGACCCACAAAATCCTCAGGTCAGTAGACTTGGGGTATAGTTTGATTTTCGCCTTGTCTGACCGTCATTCAAAGGGGGGGCTCTTCAGATACTCGTATCAGTCATTATTGAAATTTGTAAGACTCCTGACCAACATCCGATGAAGATAGCACAATATGTAATATCGTCTCGACGCCGTCAAGTTTGGAGTTCATTTCATGATATAAAATGCGATTAATTGATTTTCATTATTTAAATAAGTAATAATTGATTTATTTCAAGTCAATTTGAAAAGTTTAAAATTATTTTTTAGTGAAATATTTTAAGCTTATTTCGACCCGAAGGGTAACATTTAGTTTTAAATCGATTTCAAAATTCGTTTTTAATCGTTTCCGTTAACTTTAAAGTAAATTTAAAATGAAATCAAGTTGCGATTTTAAAATAACTCAAAACCTCGAGTTTTAAAGGTCGACTTGAAAAGTCAATTTCGAGTTCCTTTATTTTATCGCTTTATTTATTGTTTAATACGGATCTTTGACACGATTTTGGAGCGATCCTTTTAGCTTGTTTTGAAGTCGATTTGGGCCCTATTTTGGATGCATTTCTTACCCAACCCATTCCTCCTCTTTAGGTGTTGTGTTCAAGGCCCCTTAGCAACATTCTCAAACCTTTTTCAGAATCCCCAAACCACGCCCCATAGAAGCCTTCAAAACAATCCTTATGCTTATGTTTTGCCAGCCCACACATCGACCCAAACCACTCATTTCAGACACTTTTTTACCCCAACCAAGTCACCTAACCTTATTCAACACCTAGCCCATAAAGGAACAGTCAAGCAACCCATGTTTTCGCGCTCAGCACAGAGCACGAAAACCTATCTCTTACAACCCTAAAACAAAGGACCTATAACCCACATTTATACCCGACGCCTTGCCCATATATTCATGCCTTAGTCCCCAAGCAAGCACAATCCCAAGCCTCCATAATATCCCTCAAAACAGCTTAATATCCCACAAAAATAGAAACAATCTTCACATATCATTTTCAGTAATCAACTCAAACATTCCATATAACCTACAACTCGTCTACATTCATTCCACACATTATTCCCTCATAAAAACTCCTTATTCCTCCCTTTTTTAACTCACAAAAAACGCAGCAAAATCCTCAAGAAAAACTGAGTTGAAAACACTAAAAACACCTCTACTTGAACTTTTCTCTTTTCCTCTCCATTTTAACCCATCATTGAACCATTTTTTAAACCCTAATCACAAGTCCCATACACACCGGATATTAGCCTCTTAATACCCAAAAACACGAAGCAAGTCAAACTCAGAATCACTCTAAAATATAGACGAAAACTGGGCATTAAATTGGTCTACTTTTGTGTTTGTTCAATTTGTAAGCTCCACCTGGTTACGTTCTTTTCAGGTACTTTGAAGCACCATTGCCTCTGACTACCGTAGCATTAACAAACTATGGAATCCAAAATTTCCAGAACATCTTTATAATTAAAAATCCATAAAACAAACTATTCCACAATCTTCAATTGAAAACTGTCGCACAAAACCCCATAATTCATGTGCATCTCACAACCATCACCTGTTTCGACCACTTTTACAACCATCAAATACCACCAATATGACAACCCAATACAACTATTTTGTGGCCTGCTTTTCCACGATTACATAACATCTTTCGGATTGAAAATCCATCGAGAAACGAAGTAATAAGTCGATTTCAAAACGGCCTTGTGTGAGACACAAAAACCGCGAACATACAATTCTTAAAACCGTCTAAGACGTACCCTTTTTGTTTAAAATATACATTCTAAAATCATACACGACTCCAAGGCAATGTTCCGATTTACATGTAGGTTGAGGGTGCAAAAAAAACATGAGTCGATATAAGTCTAACAATGATCCTAGTCGATTTTAAATAATAAATCGAATGAATCTTTGTTTCTATACAATGATCGAAGATCGTCTTACTAGTCTTTTATGGTTCTGTTTAAACTCACATGTCCTTGGACTTTGTGCCGTTTGTGGTCTCGGTTTTTGTGCCACTTCCTTTTCTTATCTCCTCACATTCTTGCTAGTATGGGTGTGCGTGCATAACAAATACCCATTTGAACATCGTTGACTTACTTCACTCTTCTTAAACTCTTTCTAATTAGGCTAGCCTAGCATAGGTTTATTGCTTTTATTCATCTTACGCTTTTACATTATTAGTATTGTTTTTTGCATATCGTTTGTATTGTACCTTTTGTATCTATTTTATTTTGTATCTCACAATATTTGGGTCAATTTTTATTTAAGTCAAATTGTCTTTTTATAAAACCTTTAGTTTTTATTAGTTACACATTCATTTGTATATCGTTTTTTGCAAGTGAAGTAAATCGCATGATGCTTAAAGTATTATGGCTCAATTTTTGCTAGTGCATGCGTTAGATGGTGAAACATTGACTGTATTAATCAAATCAAGTATAAGGCACGCAATACGAGTAGACACGCGGTTGAATCACGTGTGGTCATGGCCTCCCATGTCACCCTCTTTTGTGTCATTTTCGTTAGCCATTGTGTTATAAGAACAATCCTTGGACATCGATCAAGTTGTGTCATTTTCTTAGTCGATGTATACTAGATCGGGTTGTACTTCTTCTATTTAAATTTGAGTAGGATTTGTGGCGAGATGCCCAAATTGTAATAGCTTAGTTCACAATCGGCTTTCCTTCCCCCCGGAACCATGTTTGTTTATTTTACTAAGTAATGAACTCACATACTAAGCAATTTCTACGAAGTTAAACATGCATTTAACCAATCTACAACAGGATTTCACATGCTTAGGATTATTTTAAGTAAAACGATGTTTGCATTTACATCAACGTTGTAGCTACGCATTCCTTTGAAACCCCATTACTTGATTAGTAGAGCCCTTTATTAAAACGGGTAGGGTTGGGTGTTCACGAAGGTGTTCACAGCTGGGGAGGATGAATTACATACCACTATCATTCAAGGCGTCGCAGAGGGACACTGCGACACTCAGGATCCATTGACACATCGGGTGAACTAACCTGAACACAATCATCAGACAAAGTTGCGGACATCAAAGGCTTCTTTCATATCCTTTCTACGCCATAGGGGTGAGAAGATTCTCGTTTCCATTGCGTATAATAGTTAAAAGGTTGATCACAACTTGAAACTCTTGTGATATGTCCTAGTATTGCGGGTAATGTTTGAAACCACGTTGAAAATCAAGAAGGGCCTTCGAAAGGGAATTCATATGCTTAATTAATCGTCTTCGGTAGAGAGCTTCAATGTTAGAGGAACCAACGTATAGGATTAACGTGCAATACCAACAAACTTTATCATAATTGGGAAACTTCATATCACATGCTGCCAAATTCAATAAGAGGGAAATGGTATGGGAAGTTGCGGAAGGTTTTTCAATGGTGAGAGGAATACCCATAAGCAATAGGAATTTAACAGTGATTTTATAGTGAAAAACAAAAGCTAAAGGCAGATGACCCTCTTTACAAAAAATGTTCCTTATATTATATTCTTGGGGATGGTAACGCTATTAAAAGATAACTCCCCACACTCCATAAAGGCTTGACCAAGAGAGGAATTGTAAAAAGACAATTTAAAGTTTAAAATAAAGCCACGTAAGGATAAAGGAAATAAGGAAAGGGAAGAAAACATAGCGAAGAGGGAATTAATTAAAAAAGGATTCTTAATTGTGAAGAAAAGATGACAAAGCCTACTACAACCAACCTGATCACATCCACTATGAACCCAAAATTACCACCTTTGAGGGATGCTTGACCATGAAAAAGACTAAAACCGCTAAGCCACCACTGAAAAACTAGCTGAAATCTAAGACCTCCCAAAATCACAAATTAAGCGGGAAATTTCAAACCAATCAACAAAATTCGACTCTGACAGGCGATAATCACGAATGAAAACATAACAGAAGCAGCATAACTCAATCCAAATGAAATTGGAGGCAAAATAGACTAGGCAATTAGTTTGAAACTGTCAAAGAAAGAACCATTAAGCAAATATATCAGCGCAAGAATTCCAAGAGAATTGAACTAATAACTATCAGAAAATCTAAAAATTTAAAAGGATAGAAAAAGACAATCTTGACAAACTAATTGTTAATTGTAGACGACTAGAAAGAAATTCCTTAAACGGGTCTCTAAAACAAGAAAAAAGAAGAGTTGTTGAGATGACAAAATCCAGATATCGAAAAAATAAAATTGCTCATAACAAATTAGGAAGAGATGAGAGCATACCGACAAAGGATATACGAAAGTAGAGGTGATAAACCCAAACCTATAATCCAAAACCTACAACCCGAACCTAATAACGAAGACGGGAACAAAATTGAGCAAAACGAGGTGGCGAAAGATGGCAAAAGAACCTTTCATGGTCAGGGATTAAGGACTGCCAGAGATCAGACAAGGAATTGCCGCATCTCTGGCAGTATCAGAGGTGAGCCGGGGTGGTAGGGAGGCGAGGGATGGAGGTAGCAAAAGGGTTTCTTTAAAGGGAAGAAATGGGAAGATAGGTTTAAAAAGCGGATTTTATTTCTCTACGGCCCTGTTCTTTTGGACTTAAACTCAGCCCCTTTAAGTTCAGTTCAGCTCCTATAAGTTCAGTTCAGCTCCTATAAGTTCAGTTCAGTTCAGTTCAGCTCCTATAGTTCAGTTCAGCTCCTATAAGTTCAGTTCAGTTCAGCTCCTATAAGTTCAGTTCAGTTCAGCTCCTATAAGTTCAGTTCAGTTCAGTTCAGCTCTTATAAGTTCAGTTCAGAAAAATTCAATTCTTACAAATTAAGTTCAGAAAAGTTATACGGAATAGATTATTTATGAAAACCGATATAAAAACATTTGACATTAATTAGTGGAATGACATTTGGTCATTTGAAAAAAAGGTGGGTGTTAAAAAATATGCCCCGAATGTCACAAAAGTATCAAATGTCTATTATTGTTTTATACATTCACACTCCATAATTTTATAAGGATGCATAATCTTGGAATACCTGTTATACAACATGACGTGAATATTCAAGGAACAGTAGATTTGGGCATGTTTGATGATAAGCGGGAAAAAAATCATGTTAAAGGTACGAAACAAGATAGTAAAAAACATTTGGCGAGGGAATAAATTCGTTGTTACGAGTGATAGTGAAGATAAAGAAGAAAGTGATGAGGAAGATGATGATATGGAAATAGATGGTTAGAAAACGATGTAATATGTGATTTATTTTTTTTATCGTAATGTAAACGTAGTAATCTATTTGAACAAACCAATGTACATAAATCGGAATTATGTTATTATCTTACCTTATGTTTTAGAGTATACTTTTTTTTATGACAGTCCTTTCCAAAAAATAAAGATACAGATAAAGATGATGTCAACGTAGTAATATATTTGAACAAACCAATGTATATAAATTGGAATTATGTTATTATCTTACCTTATGTAATAAAGTTCAGTTTAGTAAATTTTAGATTCTATAAATTCTATTCAAGTAAAATTAAGTTCAGAAAAGTTCAGATCCTAAGTTTAGTTCAGTTCAGTTCAGCTCCTATAAGTTCAGTTCAGCTCCTATAAGTTCAGTTCAGTTCAGCTCCTATAAGTTCAGTTCAGTTCAGCTCCTATAAGTTCAGTTCAGCTCCTATAAGTTCAGTTCAGTTCAGTTCAGCTCTAATAAGTTCAGTTCAGCTCCTATAAGTTCAGTTCAGCTCCTATAAGTTCAGTTCAGTTCAGTTCAGCTCCGATTCAGCCCAAAAGAACAGGGCCTAACTGTGACACGAGGTACCCGTTAGATTCTGGTATTTGGCGTGACATATTCAATTTCACGCAATATATATTCAATTACATGGGGTTGTTCGTAGAGGTTGTAATCAAGTCATTTGGGTGAGGTTTGAATTTGTTTGGGTCATATCGGGTTGTGACTACATTTGGATCGGATACGGGTTTCTTGTGGGTCAGGTTACTCGGGTCAAATCCGAACTCGGGTTCGGCTTTGGTCAGGTTCGAGTCGTTTCCGGGTCGGGTCATTCATTTAGACTTGCGGGTCAGGTTTTGGCTAGGTTAGTTCATCATCGGGTTGAGTTATTAACGGGTTTGTTTTTGAGTTAGGTCGGGTATGGTCATTTCGGGTTTGAGATAGGTTTTGTCTGGTTTGGCTCTTCAATTCATTAGTGGGTTTATTTTTTCTGATTATTTAATAGTAAGAGTTGATACTCGAATCAAGGTGATATCATGCATTTAATGACATAGCAACCTGAACAAGGTTTTAAAAGATGATGCGACGGATTTATAATGTACTAAGGATGTTAGAATGCGAGTTTGGATTAAGTTTTATTGGTTGATTAGCGAAATTCCAATGGGACAAGAACTGATAAAATGAGGTATTTAGTATCGAGGATAGTAAATTAGGTTTTTTGGAAGGTTGTTTGGAGCATACGAGTTAAAAGAAGTTTCATAATGTAACGTTTAGTATCGAAAACGTTTTTTGAACCTTGTAGTTCATAGTTAAAGACAGGCGAGATTATGAAATTATTAATATAAGACGAAGAACAAATATTTTGGTCGACTATTTGTTTGTTTCCGAGAATAACCTTATTCCGAGAACATTAAAACTGGAGATTGAAAATATAAAATTTAAAATATTTGGGTTAAGACGTATTTGAGTTTCAACAAACCGTAATTTAAATTTTCAACGTTGGTTAGGTGGAGAACAGAATTTCAAGCATTGGCGCTAAGTTCAAAATTGAATATTCGTTTTGAAACCATGTCGAAATTGAAAATTCATCTTGGCGCCAAGTCTCATTTTCTAATCTTTCAAATATTTGATTTTGGCTTCAAGTTTCAAATTTGAATTTAATGTTAGCTTTTAGGCACTTTTTTTTATTGTTATGGAAATGAAAGATAATTACGAGTCCGCTTTGTCTACGAACAAGTAAGCTAACAAAGCCAAGGTTTAGAAATAACCAAACCAAGTGAATAGAGATCGAGGTCATAGTTGGCAAGCAACTTGATCGTCCCCTTTTTTTTTGGGGATGAGTTGTTGTCGAAGGTAAACCTTGAAGCAAAAAGTTTCACCCGGTTTTCGTTCGCGGGTTCGTGAATAACGTTTTATTTACTAAATTAGATATTTTCGAAAAAATTTAAAGAAGTCCCACATAGTAATAAAAATATTTTCAAAGTAATTAACAAAAAGTCAAAAAAAAATCATAAAGTGGTAAAAAAAATGAAACATGAGGACGGAAAAACATTTTTAAAAATGTTTTTTTAAATATTATTCTTGTTAATTAATAAATTTTTGTTTTATTTCAAGTCATTTTCAGTTATCTTTCGGGTAGGTTAATTAAATTCGGCTCGGCTTTTGGGTTATCATTCGGGTCGGGTTAACATCAAGTCGGGTCGGGTCAGGTTAGTACGTGAATCGGGTTGACTTGGGTCACGGGTCATCTCAGGTCAAGGCTAGATGAGTTTCGGGTCAAACTTAATGGGTTAAGGTTCATCATTAGGTCGAGTCGGGTCGGTTTCGGTTTGCAAAATATTTCAGTGTTATCGAGTATGGTCACTCGGGTCAGGTTAGACGTGTTAGTTTTAATTGTTACGTCTAAAGGTGGCAATCAGGTCAGTCGGGTCGGGTTTCGGTCGGGTTCAGTCGGGTCGGGTCAGATCGGGTTCGGGTAAGCCTATCCTTTCGGGTTGAGTCGGGTCGGGGTCGGGTCGTTAATGAGTCGGGTCATTTTTGGTCAAATAATGTATCAGGTAGGGTTGGGTAATTATCAGGTGCGGTTACTTTATCGTGTTACTTCAAGTTTGGATCATTAAATTTAGTTTTAAACCATTATTTTGTTTAATTACTTCATTATTAAGTCAAACATATTAAATTTAAACAATGAATCACTTTCATTTTGATCAAAATTAAGCGGAATTGTAAGGTCAACGTCGGGTCTAGTATAGTTCGGGTTTGGGTCACTGATTATCGGGTCGTGTCAGCCTGTCAGGGTAGGAGTCGCCATCGGATCGGATCGAATGGGGTCAGTTTCGGTTCACAACATATGTTTGGCGAATTCGGGTCGGGTCAGACTTGCCAGCTCTAGTAACATCCCAAGTAAAAAGTGGATAAAGTCAATCACGATTTTTTAAGAGCCTCCAGTGGGGGTCTTAAAACAATCAGAGGCCTGATGTAAAAAAAATCTTAAAAATTACACTCAAATCTTTATAAAAATGAACATAGCGTCACTTTTTCGTTTTCTAAACAAATAAAAGTACATAATTAAACTCTAATAACGTTAATTCATTCTAAACACTGCAACCATATATCTTGTTCTCGTTTGTTATACTCCTCGTATTAGAGAATCAATAGGTTATGAAATAACATATGCCTAGTTACTTTAGAGGTAGGCGTCGTCGAGATGTGAAATTAGGATATTAGTTATATTTAAAGGTCAAGGGCACGAAGTGGTCAAGATTGCAATTAGGAAGGGGCAAGTTTCAGTCCGACTATGTCGCCGTCACTAAACTTTTCAAACCCATATGAAGAATTAACCAAAATAATTATGAATTACAAACTAACCATCAGATTAAGAATCTAACCCAAGACTATCGTGAGTTAACCAGAAAAATCATGAGTAAGAAACGAATGAAAACTAAAACTCATAAAATTAGAGATGATTTTCTACCTTATCTTCAAACTATTTCTTCTTTGTAAACCTTTCTGCAAAAGTTAGTATTTGCTAGATCTTTTAATTAGGTGGGTCAATTGACTTGAGGAATAATTGAGAAATGAGAAGTGATTGTAAATTTGAGTGAGACTTATCCTTAGTATCTAATCAGATATTCATGAACGTTTGATTATTTGGGAATTGAGAGTGTAAATGTGAAAATCTCAAACGATATATTAGGAAGAAAAAATCCCCTATATACTAAAAAAATAAGGGTAAATTAATAATTTAAACTTAGTATAACACCGCTATTTAAAAATTATACCTTACATAACTTTTTCTTAAAACTTATACCTAACTTGATACCAATCCTCATAAAAAGTCTTGAATTGACAATTTTGCCATAACTAATTGAACATCATCCCTTTTCCCCACCCATCAACCCACAGTCCACCATTACCACCACCAAAAACCATCAGCACCACCACTGGTACCATCAACGCAGTCCTACGGTGGCCCTCCTGTCGGCGGCCCTTCCTGCCCACGTTCCCCGACCTATCACCTAATTTCGACTCTAACTCTACCAATTGCGAGTAAATAGTGCTTTCAACCAATTGCGGTTCGATTTGCGAGGAAATTTTGTTCTGAGGCAACTTCCGTTTTTTCCGGCGTATGCGGTTTAAGAAATTGTGAATTTTGGGAGGTGGCTGTAAGAGGGAGGACAAATAAGGCGGCAACACCAGCGTGGTTGGCGGTACCGACAGTAGAGATGCTGGATCACAGTGACGGTGGTACAATGTATTTGATTTTGATGATGGTTGATGGGTGAATGTAGTGGAGAAAGGGTTGGTGGGTTAATTAGTAAGGGCATAATTAGTAAGTTTGGAAGAAATTAGGATTTTAGGTATCAGTTTTGAAAAGTGGAGTTATGTTAGATTTATATTATCAATTTACCCATAGATTCAAACTTCTTGAAAATTTTCCCACTAAATGCTCCACTTATATAAGGACACTATTCTTATTGTTAATAAATGCGTATTATATATTAAATTCACGAGGAAAACACCATACTATTATTAAATTTGTGACAAAAAAATTTCCAATAAATTATTTAAGAAAATATAATAAAACTTCATCCATTTTTCAAGATATATAAAAGAATCACTAAAATACACATATCTTAATCAAAACACTTTATTAGTTTTTCAATTTCAATTTTTTTTTCATATCAAAATACAAGGATGAAACAATAAACAATATACAAAAAAAATCAGATCTATAAATATCGTGCAATAGTAGCACACTGTCACGGTCTGAATTTCTCATGCGTTAGTGACGCTCCAAGGAAGCGAGGAGATGCAACTTTGCCAAGAGATGCGACCAAGGACCCTTTACTATGTCATGTGTCCATATACAAAGGACCTTGTCCAGATTCAAAGCATGTAAATAACTACCATGCATCCCCCTTTGACAAGCATCTTGGCGCCAAACATCCATCGCCTTTAACAAGCATCTTGGCGCCAAAAATGAAGAGGAACTTATGAATTCGCTCGCCCCCGTTCACACCAAGACCAAGAGGTACGAAGGTTACACCCCTTCCGCCATCACACATGTCCGTGACGCCACAGTCCAAGAGAAGTGAAGCCCTCCATATGTGTAGCCACTATCCAAGAGGAACGAAGGTCACAACCCTTCATTCCAAACACCATTAAGGAAGAGGAACCAAGGGTTCCTCCCCTCATTTACAACCACCAAGCCCAAGGGGGAACAATTGACACCTATTCGGCCAAGAGGCACTATGGACACACATTTTCATCCATACCCTCCATATCCTAGGCCTATAAATAAGAAGGCATTAGACCATGTTTATCAAGGGTGGTAAAAAAAGGTCCAGGTTTAAGGTGAAAGATCAAAAAATAATAAAAAAAATCAGACCAAGTTTCATTTTGTGCGTCTGTGGGTTTGCATAGGGCATCTCCCCACCCTCTGTCAAACCTGCCATGTGTCATGTTTCTATTGGCTGAAATGGGTGGCAAAAAAAAACTTAATGTGCATATCTCTTCTCTTCTTTCTCATGCGCAACACTTGTCATCTTTTGATTGGCCCTTTATTTTATATCCGTTAGAAATTTACAACGGATATATTTTAAAAATAATTTATAAAACAAAAAATACCAACAGCCATATTTTTTCATTGTCTATAAATAGAGACCAATTTAGATATATTTTTACCCACTTTAATTTTCTTCATTTTCTCCCTTCTCTTATTACTTTATTTTATCTCCAAAAAACAAAAACAAAAAAACTATTAGCACTAGAAAATTTATACATATATATCAAATAATTACTCACATAAATATGGATAAAAGTTTTCTAAATTTTTTAAATTCGCAAGATAATCCTAATTCACAACAACATTCGATACTTCAAAATTACACTCAAAATTATCAAATGTAACAAATTTTCAACAATTATCATCCCAAAATTATTCAAGTTCACCTAATTATATTAATTTTTCGAATCCTCCAAGCTCCCAAATGCATTCTAACATGCAATTTAATTCTCAAAACATTACACTATCTTATATTTTTCAAAATGTTATTAATATTGTAGATTTAAATGATTGGTCTCCGAAGTCATCTCAAATTCGTGTAGAGCATACTCTACCTTCTCCTTCTCAAGCTCCCAAAAATCAAACAAATGCAAAAAGGCGAGAGAAAATAAAACATGGCGTTTGTGTTTTCACATCAAGCATGCACAACATTTAATTGTGTATATCAACAATGCATTGTATTGTCAAATCTCTCTGCACACATTGTTAGGTCTATTCATCTTTTTCACTAGAGAGTGTACAATGAATGTTTATATCAAATATCATATTCATTTGTCTCCACATAACTACTATATAAATAAGTATTCATAACATTGTCAAGAAACTCACACCCACCTCATCTTACTCTACCTCATATTATTTCAAATCATGTCTTCGGATGAAAGTTCAAATGATTCAAGTTCTAGCTCAGATATTTCAATTTTAATCTCAATGAGTGAAAGATTTAATGATTTTACTCAATGGCATGAACAAAATATGGAGCAAGATCGCTTGTTACAAAATGCTCTCATTTCCCATCTAATTCAATCCTCCACATCTTCAAATCCAGCTCCCAGAACTTGTAGGCGATATATTTAAAGAAACTGTGAGGAAGGTCATGCACGTGTATTCAGTGACTTTTTGCTGATGACCCGGTATATCCTGCTCATATTCCGTCATAGGTTTCTCATGCAAAAACGTGTGTTTCTTCGTTTAGTCGACTCTCTTACTAAAAGAGTCTCATTCTTTCAAGAAGGCAATGATGGAACCGGTAGAGGCAGCCATACAACATTGCAAAGGTGCACTGCTGCAATAAGAGTTTTAGCTTATGGAGCATCTGGTGACTCAATTGATGAATACTTGCGAATGAATAATGCCTCTATACGAGAATCTTTGATAGAACTTGCTGATGGTGTGATACATATTTTTGGTAACGAGTACCTGTGAAAACCTAATCAACAAGACATGACAAGGTTACTCTACGTAGGGGAGCAACGCTGTTTTCCAGGCATGATGGGCAGTATTGATTGCATGCATTGGGTGTAACACTCCCATATACCAAGGTGCCTTACAAGATCCCCTTAGCACATGAGAGTGATACCATTTCGGTTGCCCGAGGTAGTGAACACCACAACAAGAAATAAAGGAAGAAATACTTATTAATAAATGTTTAAATACCAATACATGTCTCAAACGGATGGCATACCATCCGACCAATTCCAATCAATAACAAATGAATAAAGAATGTTCAACAATCATCTAAGACTCCAAGTAACGCGGAAGCTAGACTCGATAGGTGATCCCATCCTCGTTCCCTTCATGCTCTAAGGATTACCTGCGATCACCTGCTCACAATCTCCCAATGGATCACAGCAATTTTGTAAACAGTAAATGTGTCTATCGATCAATGCACAAGCAAAAGCACAAGGGGTAAGAGAAACCAGGAGGGCCTCCGCAGTTGACACCTTCGTAGGCTCAGGTTACCAGCCTGCCCTACAAACCACATATTGACCCTGCACCGCAGCCACAGGTGTCGAAAGTCCCTCTCACGGCAGCGAGAGAACCCGGATCATTAATGTGCATATCCCTCATGTGGCGTTATAACCACGGGAGAGAACTCGGGGTGTCACCTGTCTCCCAACAGGATCACTAATCACAAGTAACCAGTAACATAGTAACCATGAAATCGACAACAACTCCCCAAACCCGAACTCCAACATCTCCGTTATCAATCACTTCACAAACAATGTTATATAACATCTCATAGCATCAATTAATAACACAAATAATGAGTAGAGAAATCCTACCTTATCAAGATCCACGAAGCACTATTGATTAGAAGTGTTCCTCAACGAAGTCCCCTCCTAAAGCAATTAACATACATATAATCAATACAAGTTCATTCCCTTTCCCCCAATTCAATTAAGACTACCAATATAATCACAATCAAAGCATAAGTATGAATACTTACCACAGAAATTGATCTAGGCAACGGAACAAGCGATCCGCCACGAGATAATCAAAGGTTGAATGAGGGTTTTGCATTTGAGCTGGAGATTTAACAGGAAAAAGAGGGAGGGTTTTCCCCCGGAGAGAGTTTAAGAGTTTAGGTTTTAAGATTAGGAAGCGTAGAAAATGAATTATGATTTTAATCCCTCCCATTAATCCTTTAATTAACCGTGGGAACCGATCCTGAAAACCGCCGTACTCGGTCGAGTACGATATGTACTCGGTCGAGTAAGATTCCCTCGGTCGAGTGCCAAAGTCACTCAGCCGAGTACACAAGGTCAGAAACACCCAAACGACACCAGGCAAATTCACTCGGTCGAGTAGACTATACTCGGCCGAGTACCTCATGTCCTCGGTTGAGTAAGCCCTACTCGGCCGAGTCCCCTACACATAAGAATACGGAGTATTACATTGGGCGTGAAAGAACTGTCGAACAGCTTGGGCGGGACAATATGCTGGAAGAAATAAGAAGGCTACAATAATTTTGGAAGTTGTTGCATCGCACGATTTGTGGATATGGCATGCTTTTTTTGGAACTCCAGGTTCGTCTAATGATATCAATGTGCTTCAACGATCCCCGGTGTTTGATGATATTCTAGAAGGTCGAGCACCACAAGTAAGTTTCACCGTGAATGGTAAAGAATATAATATGGGATACAATATTACTAATGGTGTATACCCTCTTTGAGATACATTTGTTAAATCGATTACTGCTCCGCAACTTCAAAAGCACAAGTTATTTGCTCAATGTCAAGAAGTCGTTAGAAAAGAAAAAGGAACGAACATTTGGAGTCTTACAAGCTAGATTTGCATATATAAAACGACCATGTCTTGTTTGGGATACAATTTTGATGAGAAAAATTTTAATGGCTTGTATCATCATGCATAGACCTGGCAAATGGTCATTCGGGTCGGGGTCGGGTCGGGTCAATTCGGGTCGGGTAATTATTGGGTCGGGTCATTATGGGTCGTTTGGGTCATTTTGGGTCAGATTTTGCTCAAAATAAGTTAATTTGGATAATTTTGGGTCGTTTGGATCACTTCGGATCACTTCAATTCGGGTCATTTTGGGTCGGGTCAGATCGAGTTTTTCGAGTTAAGTTCGGGTCACAATTTTCGGGTCACTTTTGGGTCTCGGGTCAGCCTTATCGGGTCGGGTCATTCGGGTCGGGTCAGGTTTGTCAGGTCTAATCATGCACAATTTGATAATGGAGGATGAATGAGACACTTATGCAAACTATTTTTCCACCACCGAATTTGAAGAAGATCTTCAAACAACAACAAATAGAACCACTAGTGCGACTGTTGGGCCTTCTCAATATTCGACCAGACCATCAAGCCTAACTATCTATATGCAAAGACAAGTACAACTCTGTGATAGAGAGACTCACAACGGTCTAAAAAATGATCTAGTTGAGCATATTTGACAAAACTTTGGTAATCGTAGCTAGTTATATGAATTTGTATCAATTTGATCGTTTCTTTTATAAGTGATTTGATGTTTTAATGTTATTTCATGTAATGTGTTAACTAAGTTTTAAATGTAATTTCAAGTTTTATTGTTATTTATGTAATCGAATTAATTGAGTTGAGTAAAGATGTAATTTGGCAACCGTATTTAGTTATTTATATATTTGTGTCGTTTTTTTTTCTAAATTTTTTAAACAAAAATTACGGTTTTTAAAAAATAATAAAAACGTAAGCTCCTAAATAGTAATATTTTTCATTGACTAAATAAAATTGACTTTGTAAAATAAAAATTGATTGTTAAATAAAATGATTTTTTTTAACTTAGGTGGAAAAATCAATAAAGAATAATATATATGTTGGACCATGGTGAAAGGAAAGTGATGATAAAGGTAGAAAGGTTAGAGTGAGTTTAATAAAGTAAGTTGTGAATAAAGAATAATATATTTATGTTGGACCTTGGTGAAGTAGACCAATGGATAAACATGGTCTTAGGCCTTAGTTTATCATTCAATCCCTCACATATTTATTCAAGTATTGTATACATACAATCTTGTAATATTCTTGTAATCATTCTCTTATAAATATTATTCATTATATTGTAACACTTTGCAATTATTCTGCACACATGTATTGTTTCGCATTGTTATTACATGCCATACACTTCCGAGTGATACTTGTTAGTTGTTTTTGCCTGATTTGCGTCAAGACTCGCGCCATGCCAAGAGTGGCACACGCCCTATTTCTTACACGAAGAAGTAAAGGACGTGACAACAGGGTCTATACTAGTGAGGAGTAATTAACTGATTATATTGATATCTTGAACGTCCTTGCCAGTTAGTTATAGCTTAAGCTTCTTTTGTTTTGTTTCTTTTTTTTTTTAAGTTCACAGAGTGAACGATTTATAAACTTGTGACCAAAATTTGAAGGCCCGGTTCAAGCGTTATGGGCTGCCTCGGGCCTTAGACAACCCTGAAGTCCAATCATATGGCTAAATATGGCGAAATATTTGCTATGTCTAGTAGCGTAAGTTGTAGTCCAATCATGTGATGACTATTTTTTTGCATCATATGCTACTGTTTTTTTTTTTAACAAATGGATTTGATGCAACAGACAAACGATAAACATGCAAGCAGTAGATATAGACAACCATAAATTTCGGGTTTATGATAGATGATCATGATCATTCCCTTTCAATGGTTTGGGCATTTATGATAGGAAGTCAAGGAGACACTGGCGGACATACAACACCAGCCAACATGTGCTCTGGCCCAACAACTTACTTCTGAACCGCTAAAACTGAAAACAGCCAAGTGGACAAAAAATTTAATAGGAATTCTTTTATAAGACCGTCCTATAATTTAAACCGCTCAATAAACGGGCCGATAAGACCCAAAAATATGATGAACAAAACTGACTCAATGCCGCTTTGATTCCCAAGAGGTGTGTTAACTTGGACTTCAAAATTTGGAAAAGGCGAAGCACTGGGTATAGAGCTGGCAAAATTGACCGCCCGAATAACCAGACCTGTATCCTACCTTACATCGGAATTGAGGGCTCTGAGATTGTCTTGTAACCCGAGTTGGCCAAATAAATATGACCTGACCCAAATGTTATATTATTGCACACGGTCCATGATCGTTAAATAACCTAATAATTACATACTTAGAAAGTGACCAAACGCGACTCTTTCTAAATTCTGTTAAACCCAAAAATGACCTAACCCGATCTAACCCAACCTTAACCCTACCCGTTTGACCCGTTTGCCAGGTCTACTTGGGTGCTCCAAAAAAGGAAAAATGATAACATCACTGCAAATATGACTAATGTAACTCAAGTTTGTGAGAGAGTGAATAGTAAGATTCGCTTATATGTAGCTTGTATATTTTAGTGCCACTAAACCAAATGCTAGTGACATTACCATAACCCCAAAAGCGTCAATCCTCACCATTGACATAACCCATGTCATAAAAACCCTCTGTTGGAGTGAGTGTCCTCAACAATAGTGCGATCATATAATTAAATCTCAATAATAATAATACAAATGGATGATGAATATTATAGTCAACTGGTCAACATTAATCGGTAACGATTGGGTCACTTGATTTTGACGTTACTGGTCAACATTAATCCTTTGGAGGAGAAGGTTGATACACTCACGTATTTGGTGAGAGATCTACTAAAGGCTAAGGGAAGCACTTCTCATGTGAAGTTTTGTGGGCTATGCAATGACCCTACTCATCCAACCGATGGTTGTCCATCTTTGTTTGAAGAAGAAGGAAATGAGTCGTTGAATGCACTTGGTTCATATGGGCAAAATCAAAGGAGGAATGATCCATTCTCAAATACTTATAATGCGGGGACAAAGAATCACCCCAATTTTAAGTGGGATCAAAGTGGGAACAACAATCAAAGGGGGCCATCAAATTCCTCCTTCACAAAACCTCACCAATACCAAAGGAAAGACTTAAACCAACCTTCAAAATCCTTGAAAGATCTTGTAACCTCCCTTGCCTTGAACCAAGCCGAATTTCAAAAATCAACCCAACAATTCCAAACATCCACTCAACAATTTCAAGTCTCCATCCAACAACATAACCAACTCACCGACTCTCGCCTCTTGAATCTTGAAACTCAAGTGAGGCAAATCCTAAATGTCGTTTTACAACAACCAAATCAAGGTGGGAGGCTCCCTTCACAAACTATTCCACCTCCAACAGAACAAGATCAAGCGGTTTCCTTGAGGAATGGTAGAGAATTGGAGGAATTGCCTAAGCCTCCTAAAAAGTCAAGACCCCTCAAATTGTTCATGAGATAGATGATATAGTTGAGGAGGAAATTGAAGTGAGAATGAAAGATAATCAAGTTTCTACACCGAAGCAAGTGAATGACATGCAGCCACTTCCCTTGCCGGATTATGAGCCCGAAGCTCCTTTTCCAAGTGCTCTTAATGATACAAGGGTGATGGACAAAAATACTTCAAGCCTTTATGAAATCTTTCGTAAAGTTGAGGTAAACATTCCACTTCTTGATCTTCTTAGTAGTGTGCCAAAACATGCTAAGTTTTTGAAAGAATTGTGCACTACTAAGAGGACCAACAAAAAGCTAAGAGTATGAGAAAAGTATAACATTTATGAGGCCATGAAATATCCTACCGAGTCCTCTTCTTTGTGCTTTCTAGAGATTTTTGACCCCATTATTCAAACCGTCTATGAGTTGTGTAAAAGTGATCCTTTGGATATTGCATTAACTAATTGAATAGTAGGAGAGGAGTTGGGGTATGCTTTGTCTTGTAATTTGCAGGAAATTATGCAATAATTGGAGGAAAATCCACCAATGGAAGAATGAGGAAGAAATAGAAGCAATAAGGAGATCAGACCCCCAGGCGCACCGTGCGCCCTGGCCATCCTCAAAAGACGCGCCGTACGCCCGACCCCCTGGAAGTGAAATTTTCTTCGATTTTTTTCTTTGTTGGAGGAGCTACCGAAGGAGAAACCTATTCCTTCTATTTTCCGGGCCCCTATTATTGAATTAAAACCCTTACCAAGCCACTTAAAGTATGCTTTTCTAGAAAAGAAAGATAATCAAAGAGGAATAACTTGCAAGGTGGATGAGGTAGAAAATGGTAAAGTTGTGGTTCTTGAGAATGTTGGTTGTGACCTTCCCTTGACTAAGAAGTTAGTGAGTTTGAACCTTGAGGAAAGTTTAAATAAGGGAGCAAAACATGAGTTTGTTGAGCTGACGCGGGGTTAGTCGCCCTCCCCTGTATCAAACAAAACTTGTAATTCTCAATACCAAACTAATTAATGTAGTAGGGTAAGGAGGTCGATCTCAAGAGACGGTGATTATGATTCTAAGACGGTTTAATCAAATTCTAGTTTAGTTCTAGCAATTAGCAAGTTGGAGAGGATTAATGATAAACTAGACTAACAATAAGGCAAATATGCGATATAAAACAATAATTAAAAGGAACTAGGGTGGATGGGTTCATTAATGCAAGCATAGGTCAATTATGGTGGGGGTTAGGACTAGTCTAAAGGTGAGTCTAAGCATGTCTCCACCTCTCAGTATAAGACGGATTAAAGGGCAAGCCTCCAACTCTCGATGCGAGACAAGCCCTAGTCTAAGGTTCGATTGGGTTCTCGCCCTAACCTCTCCCTAAACATCCAACACACACAACAACAACAATACAAGTCTAAGCTCTTGCTCAAACTAGCAATAAAACATGAGAAAGACTCAAATTACTCATTCAAGCATTTCAACAAACACCTTGTGTGCACAAAACAAGTAGACTACCAAAAGACTTAATCTTTATGCCCAATTACCATAATCGACCCATAAACTCACATTAAATCCCCCATCTTCCCCTAGTCTAACACTACTCATTCATACTAGTGAAGGAAGGCATTAAAGATGTATACTTTGATATGAAACAAGCAAGGGGAGACATATTCAACATGAAAACTAAGCAAATAAACAAGAACGAGTAATTAAAAGACAATTAATGAAATATAGATGAGAAATTGTACCAAACTTGTAAGAAAGATTGAAACTTGGATTAATAATCAAATAAGAGTCTCCTCTTGTCTTCAAATTACAACCCAAATCTTCACTAGTAACTAGGAGAAAGACTAAATCTAACAATAACTAACTAGAAAATTGAGTAATTATCACTAATTAAGAGAGATTAAAGTACTAATTAGAGAGGAATTTCTATTTAATTACTAGGGTTCTTGTCTAGGGTTGTGTGTCTAGGTTGAATTAGGAGGAGGGTATTTATAGGTTGGTAGGATTAGGGGGGTCAAAAGAAGGAAAGAAAGATAGAATATCAAAATGCGGACAAAAGGGGGCCCAGCCGGCCGGCCGGCCGCCGGTGGCTTGGACCGGCTGGCCACCTCTGACTTCCTCCGTTTTCAATTTTTCTCTTTCTTCCAATTACGCCCCAGCCGGTCGGACCGGCTGCCGGTGGCCCTGACCGGCTGGGGGTGGCTTCTTATGGTATGTGGCCCAGTCGGCCGGCCGGCTGCCGGTTGGTCTGACCGGCTGGGTTGGTCTACTCATCTTCCCCTTTTCTTGGTCTTTTCTTGGAGGATTTGGGTGGCCAGGCCGGTGGGCCGGCTGCCGGTGGCACCACCCGGCTGGCACCCGTCCTTCCCCTTCTTCTTTTCTTTCTCTTCTTTTCTTTCTTTGCTTTTCTTTCTTTGCTTTTCTTTGCTTTTTTTGTGACGGTTTATCGATTCTCATCCCGTCTCGTCCTTGCCTTGACATATTTCCTATAATTTGGGACGGAATTAAATAATATGAGAGTACACGGGATGAGGGCCAAAATACGATAAAACCGACGCTAAATTAAACTAAATGCAATGAAACATAAGAAAATAAAGAGGGGAAAACGGTCTAAAATAATCGTATATCAAACCTCCCCACACTTAAACATTACTCGTCCCCGAGTAAGTAAGTGAGCAAAAACACGACCCTTATTTGAATAGGCTAAACTAAGCTACTAAAATCCGATTAAAGGCAATTAACGAGCCTTCTCCGTCCCTTCAACTCACAACGAAATACAATGAGGTATGTACTCCCTTGCAAGGCAAGTGGGGGCTTGCGGAAAACTTGCGGTGCATCCAAATGATAAGCATGTAAGACCATGACAAGAATGCACCGGACAAAAGAATAGTCACACGCCTCATCCATGTGACGAAAATATCTATAAGAAGAACCGTCTAAATAAATGCATGATCCTTATTGGCCACTAGTATCATAAAGCATGGAAAAGTGTTCGCCTCTTAGCGGTGCAAGTCTAATGAAAATTTCGAGTCCCGTATACTATTAGCTTGGTCAAGAGCGATAAAATGGAAGATGGAAATGAGATCCCTGTGACGTTATTAAACACAATAGCATATGGAATTCACGTCTCTCAACTAAATGAGACACAAGGGTCGTCCCGTCTCACTATGAAACTCAAGGGTAATTGATCCAAGAAGGGTTAAAGGAAAAAGAGATTTGAGTCTTATTGCTTGGAAATTTTTTCATTTCTCCAATTTTTTTCTTCTTTTGGTTTTCTTTTCTTTCTTTTTGAGTTGCATTTTTGATTTGCAATTTTTTTTGACATTATAGCACACGGTTTCCATCAAGGGCATGCAGCCGGAACCAACAATAGGGGTATCCCCACCGTAGTGGCATCGAGCGGTACCCAAGATGTGGGCCCACTAGAATCCCTAGAAGTTCCGTTTTGCATTTCCTCGACGAAAACAAGAAAACACGATATTTGACTCAATATTTTTGGCTTGTTTGCGTTGTTTCCTTTTTGTAAGTAGAATTGGAAGAACAATGAATCAAGGTTGGTTGCATAGTAAGACGGTCACCTAAGAATTCTTTCAACTAACGGAATATTCACATCAATTGGGGTTGTCGAGGTGGAATAAGCGCAAACTCATGACTCGGCATTAGTAGACGGGTCAAAACTCATTAGAAATACACAACCTAGGGAGTCTAAAATTCCACGATTAAGATGAACACTTTATGAATGAAATAGTAGCTAGAAGGGATTATGCACATTCAACAAGTTTTCCAAATAGACAAATTATAAAACCAAATTTCTAAATGCAACTATATGCCATGATGCAATCTATATATACAACCTAAATGCACATGCTCTAACCAACTATATGACACACAAGTTAGCGCTATCTCCTAACAACACACAAGTGGCACACATGCCAATCAACAAAATCCACAACATCGTCATCAACACATCCCGTCCTCCTCAAACAACAAGTAAGAAGAAAAAGAGATAAGGGAGAAGAGAATAGGAAAGCTCTCACCATAGCGTCTTCATTTTTCCTATTTCGTGCTTCTTATGATGTGCGGTGCACCTATATGTTGAGATAAGAGGAAGCACACAACAATATATACAAAATAAACTAATTTTTAGGATTTTTCAAATTTTTCAAATTTTTAAATTTTTGAATATTTCAAAATTAATCTATATACATTAATCTCCTCCCCACACTTAAATCGGACATTGTCCTCAATGGTCCAAAAGCTAGGAGGGAAAACGCAAACTAAATGCAATAACATGTTTTTGAGTTTTTCAATAGCAAGAATATGTAAATGACAATGCAAAAAGGTGAAATAAATCTAAAATAAATGTAAACTAACTACATGGATGCAAGTTTGTTTATTGATATGAGAAGAGAGCTAATTTGAATTAACTCGCATTTGGATGCTAAGGGGGAAACTTTGGATTCAAGGAAATTTTATTTGGATTTTCAAAGTGGGGTAAGGGACAATGTTCAACTCATGAATGCCTAAGAATGAATAAAATTCATCAAAATGCATATGCTCAAGGGAGTGAAGTGGTCCACTTACTCATGCCCACAAGGGAAGCTTGTCAATTTTGCCACCGCTTTGCATCATCGTTGCTCAAAGCCCGGAGTAACTTGTCAAATTCTTGAGCAAACCCCATAAACAAGCACAAGTAAACGACAATGGGGCTCAAAGAATTATACACCGGTAAACTCAACCCAAGCTCAATCGACTCTTCACCGTCTTCTTCGTGGTACAAAGTAGGAGATGTTTGTAAAATATAGCTAGACTCACATGTCAACTCTCCACACCTCTTGGTAATTTTGGGTGGCTTTTTGTGGTAGACGGGAGGGGTAAAGAGTGTGAAAACACTCACCCTCTCAAGAGGATCAAGTGGCAAGGGCATACAAGGCTTCAAAGTGGTAGGTGAAAGTGGAAGCAAGACCTCAACTTCACCGTTTTCTTCATCAAGGAGCGATTTTCCAAAGTAGTTTTCTCTCATGGTTTCCTCAATCTTATCAACTTGGCTCTCCCAAATAAGGGAGGAGCCAAGGAGCCAATGATCACTTTCTGGAAAGTTTAAATCAAATGAAATGGGAGAATTCAAAAATGCTTCAATTTCATCGTCAATAAGACCGTCTATCTCGTTCTCCCTAGAGCTCTCCAAAGCTATAACACCCAAACAAGTCATCACTCTCATCACTCTCCTCTTTTCTCCTATCATCAACAATGTCCTCAACGACATTCACAGAATAAGCACTTTCAAACATCGGCTTGGATAAGATACCCGTCAAGGAAAACTCAATTGCATTGCCTCCAACATTGAAAGATAGTAGCCCGTTCTTCACATCAATCATCACTCCCCCGGTTGCCATGAAAGGTCTTCCGAGGATTATCGGAGTTTGTTGATCCTCCGGAATATCTAATACCACGAAGTCCGCCGGTATGTAGAAATTCCCTAACTTTACCGGTACATCCTCTATTACACCCCTTGGATATTGGACCGATCGATCGGCAAGTTGCAATGCCATATAGGTAGGAATCATGTCTTGTAAGTCGAGTTTCTTAGCAATAGGAAGTGGCAAGATGCTAACACTTGCACCCAAGTCACACAATGCTCTTTCAACGTTCACATTGCCAACCATGCATGGAATTGAGAAGCTACCCGGATCTTGTAACTTCTTCGGCATATGGTTAAGCAACACCGCACTACATTCCTCGGTTAAGGCTACTATTCCATCACTAGTTATGCTCCTTTTCTTAGTCAACACCTCCTTAAGAAATTTGGTGTAGAGTGGCATATGGCTCGCCACCTCGGTGAAAGGTGATGAGGCTTCAAGCTTCTTTAGCATTCCCACAAACTTCGCAAATTTATTCTCTTTACTCACGACCTTGGGTCGGTTGGGAAAAGGTAAAGGAGGTGTGTAATCTTGGGTCACATTTGGAGGAGGTTGGGTGATTTCATCTTCACTAGGGTAATGGTCTTCCACCATCTTACCCTTCAACTTTCTCTTTTCATTGGAACTCATGGGTTTTTGAGGATTTTTCAACTTGTTCTCTCCCACCAAAGTGATAGCATGTAATTGTTGGTGATGTGGTGGGTCATCCTTAGGGTGGGAGCCTTGGATTGGTAGGACATGTTCCCCTTTTTGAACGGTAATGGGTTCTTGGTTGGCTAAGTAGGAATCAAAATTTCTTTGTTGAGCTTGGACATTAGAAATGTCGGATCTCAAGAGTTTGATCATTTGTTCCGTATTTGCCTCACGTTGCATAGCCCTATTCTCCATACCCTTCAAAATTTGTTCAATGGAAGAGTTGGATTGTTCATTCGAGGGGGGTGGTTGTTGGGAAGTTTTTTTATTTTGAGGATTGTGATTGTTGTGTTGATTTCGGTTGTTGTTTCTTTGGTCTCTAAATGGAGGAGGGACATAAGATTGGTTGCTTTGTTGTGAAAATCTCCTAGAGTCGGAATTTTGACCTTGGTTATTGTTGTTGTAAGACCTTGGGTAGTCGGGTTTAGGTGGTGGTTGGTATTAAGGAGCTTGATATTTGGGGTCCAAGGGTTGACCTTCATAGGAAATCATCGGGTCTTGATTTGGGAATGCTTGGTAGAAAGTCTCTTGTCGTTGATAGGAGTACCTAGGTTGATCTTGCAAGGAGTAGCAATCTTGTTGAACATGGTCATCTCTTGGAAAGGAAGGGCACAAGTCATATGTGTGGCCGACACCACCACATGTGTCGCAAATAGGTTGTTGAGAATAGGTCCTTGGAGGAGACCTTGGTTGCTCAAGATAGTAGACCCTAGCATGGCTAGGTCTCTCCCCTTGGATGTGATGAATTTGACCTTTGCCTCTCTCCAACCCTAAGTTATCAAACTTCTTGGATAGCTCATCCAACTTGAGTTTTGTCTCCAACTCAAGCCTACTAGGTCCCTCACTCTTACCCTCGCTCTCTCTCGAACCATAGCTATTCTCCATCTCGGAGATGTTTTGAATCATCTCCGTGATTTCGGCGTTGTTCATCTTATCGAAATTTCCCCCGTAGGCTGCCACTATCATGTCTCGAAATCTTTGTTCTAGAGTTTGGAAAAAGATTTGAGTAGTCAACCATTTCGGGATACCATGGTGAGGGCAAGAGGTTAGAAGATCTCGAAACCTCTCCCAAGCTTCACTCAATGTCTCATAGTCTTTTTGCTTGAAATTTTGGATTTCATGTCTTATTCTTGCGGTTTTTGAGGGGGGGTAGAATTTGGTGATGAAGGCTTTTGAGAGACTAGCCCAAGTGGTGAAAATTCCGGGTTCATGGGAATTTAACCATTTCTTTGCATTTTCCTTCAAGGAGAAAGGAAATAACATGAGTAAGATTTGGTCTTCGGTGATCTCATTCCTCTTGATTGTTCCCACCTTTTCCTTAAAGCCTACAAAGTTCTCATGAGCATCCTCATTCTTCAACCCATGAAAGATGTCTTGTTGAATGAATGAGATGACATGATGACGGAGTTCAAAAGTGTTGGGAGCAATAGCTCCGTAGTTAATGGCCGAGCAAGACCGATCGGGGTCCGGCCTATTGTAGTAGCCCATGGGTTAGTCCGCCATCTCTATGTTGAATGGGTTGTTTATTGGTGAAATTGGGGAATTTTGGGAGTTTGGTGGGTGGGTGTTGTTTGAATTTTGGGAAAAAGTGGGTGAATTTATGGGTGATGTGTTTATTGGAAAGTTTGTGGGTATGGTGAGGGGTGGTAAAGTGGGAGGTGGTGTTTGTGAGGTTGAAGTCTCAATTGTGGAAGGTGGAGTATTTATGGGGGTAAGAATGGGTGGTGATCTTCTTAAGGAAGCAAGTGCTTGTCTTCTTCTTGCCCGGAAAGTCTTCTCAATCTCTCGATCAAGCGGGAAAAGAGGTCCAATAAAACACCTACTCATGCACTCAAAGAAAGATCAAATAGTCCTAATGCAAATAGATGCACTAGGACAAAAGGAAAAACAAACAAATAAAAGTGAACTAAGCCTAAAATCAATTAAACTATCTTATCCAATATCGTCGTCCCCGGCAACGGCGCCATTTTGACGCGGGGTTAGTCGCTCTCCCCCGTATCAAACAAAACTTGTAATTCTCAATACCAAACTAATTAATGTAGTAGGGTAAGGAGGTCGATCCCAAGAGACGGTGATTATGGTTCTAAGACGGTTTAATCAAATTCTAGTTTAGTTCTAGCAATTAGCAAGTTGGAGAGGATTAATGATAAACTAGACTAACAATAAGGCAAATATGCGATATAAAACAATAATTAAAAGGAACTAGGGTGGATTAATTCATTAATGCAAGCATAGGTCAATTATGGTGGGGGTTAGGACTGGTCTAAAGGTGAGTCTAAGCATGTCTCCACCTCTCGGTGTAAGACGGATTAAAGGGCAAGCCTCCAACTCTCGATGCGAGACAAGCCCTAGTCTAAGGTTCGATTGGGTTCTCGCCCTAACCTCTCCCTAAACATCCAACACACACAACAACAACAATACAAGTCTAAGCTCTCGCTCAAACTAGCAATAAAACATGAGAAAGACTCCAATTACTCATTCAAGCATTTCAACAAACACCTTGTGTGCACAAAACAAGTAGACTGCCAAAAGACTTAATCTTTATGCCCAATTACCATAATCGACCCATAAACTCACATTAATTCCCCCATCTTCCCCTAGTCTAACACTACTCACTCATACTAGTGAAGGAAGGCATTAAAGATGGATACTTTGATATGAAACAAGCAAGGGGAGACATATTCAACATGAAAACTAAGTAAATAAACAAGAACGAGTAATTAAAAGACAATTAATGAAATAAAGATGAGAAATTGTACCAAACTTGTAAGAAAGATTGAAACTTGGATTAATAATCAAATAAGAGTCTCCTCTTGTCTTCAAATTACAACCCAAATCTTCACTAGTAACTAGGAGAAAGACTAAATCTAACAATAACTAACTAGGAAATTGAGTAATTATCACTAATTAAGAGAGATTAAAGTACTAATTAGAGAGGAATTTCTATTTAATTACTAGGGTTGTATGTCTAGGTTCAATTAGGAGGGGGTATTTATAGGTTGGTAGGATTAGGGGGTCAAAAGAAGGAAAGAATGCGGACAAAAGGGTGCCCAACCGGCCGGCCGGCCGCCGGTGGCCTAGACCGGCTGGCCACCTCTGACTTCCTCCGTCTTCAATTTTTCTTTCTTTCTTCCAATTACGCCCCAGCCGGTCGGACTGGCTGCCGGTGGCCCTGACCGGCTAGGGGTGGCTGCCAATCCTCCGTCTTCTTCCCATGGTATGTGGCCCAGCCGGCCGGCCGGCTGCCGGTTGGTCTGACCGGCTGGGTTGGTCTGTTCATCTTCCCCTTTTCTCGGTCTTTTCTTGGAGGATTTGGGTGGCCAGGCCGGTGGGCCGGCTGCCGGTGGCACCACCCGGCTGGCACCCGTCCTTCCCCTTCTTCTTTTCTTTCTCTTCTTTTCTTTCTTTGCTTTTCTTTGCTTGTTTTGTGACGGTTTCTCGATTCTCATCCCGTCTCGTCCTTGCCTTGACATATTTCCTATAATTTGGGACGGAATTAAATAATATGAGAGTACACGGGAAGAGGGCCAAAATACGATAAAACCGACGCTAAATTAAACGAAATGCAATGAAACATAAGAAAATAAAGAGGGGAAAACGGTCTAAAATAATCGTATATCATGAGCCACCTATGCTAGTTCTTAACGAAGATATTGAGCTACCTCACTCCTACTTGGTTTTCACCAAGTCTAAGTTCTCTTTCAAGGAGCCTTACCGCGATATGGGATCGTTTTGTCTTGCTCATTCTTGTTATGTCTTGGCCTCCTACTATCGTCATTTCTCTATTTTGTAGGCCAACATCTTTGATCGGCTACTAAGGGAGTTGAGTTGTTCCGCTCTTGACTCTTGAAAAGAAGAATCTTGAAAAGGCGTCGAGCAAACGACAAAAACAAAAGGCGCTTTACGAAAGGCAACCCGTACTCCTTACTTCATATTTATTTCCCTTTCTTTGCATTTTGGTGTTCACCTTCACTTTGAGGACAAAGTGAAAATCAAAGTGTGGGGTGAACATGAATTGGTAGTTTGTACATATATCTTTTATTGTATTGCATCTTTAAAGAAAGAAAAAAAAAAAGAGAAAAAGAAAAAAAAAACCCGGCTAGGATGAAAACCCGAAAGGGCATCCTAGGCAAAATTGGGTAAGTGGCCGAGGACGGAGTGAAAACCCAAAAGGGCACTCCGTGCAAAATGAAAAATTGAGTGCGTGCCACGAGAGTATAGTGAGGAAAAGAAGCTAAACCGAAAACCCGCAAGGGCGGGCGGTTTAGGCAAAATGAGGGACTTAGGAAAAAATTGAGCAATGTCAACTTGATGTGCTACTTCCGATTTGGCGTTGGCAACATAAGTGGAGAAGTCCATGAAGGAAGAAACGGTAGGATATAGTGTGCCGAGACTAGATGAAGGGGGACTTTGGAGCATTACATTATGTCTAGCGCTTGGTACACTAGGTGATTGTGTTTGGATTCGGTCTTGGGTTGTATGGATGTTGATTGTTATATGATTGTTGTAAAATTTTGGTAGGATTTGTGGTTGTCTACTCGTAGTATTAGGAGATATTTTGATGCCAAGAAAACCTTGTTTCTCAAATGCATGGAGTGATAAGGGGTTGACATAAGAAGGATGGCAAGTCGAGTTGCGAGATGAGAGGCGGTTTATTGAGGATTTAGGATCATTGTAGATGAGGGATGAAATAAGGAGGGCGCGTGAGAGAAGAGCGACTCTCTTGGGAGGCTTTGGGTCACTTATGTTTTGTAGGTTGTGTTGACGGAATGGTGATCATGTTGTTAATAGAATGAGGGAGATATAAGAAGGACGGGGTGTGAGAGAAGAGAGCGTGTTCGTATGAGCTTACCCATATCTTGTGAGCCTTGTTATAAAATGATCGTATTATGATAGTTTGCTCGGGACGAGCAAATGGCTAAGTGTGAGGTGTTTGATAAGCTCATAATTCTACCGGTTAACTTAGTAGTTTTTAGGACAATATGACGATATGGTGAAGCGGTATTGGTGGATTTAATCCATTATTACCAATTCCGAGTATCATGATCATAATGGATTTTTAAGTGACTTTAGAGCCGTGCAAGAGACCCAACTAAGTCCCAAGGAAGGCTAGGAAACATGTCAAGCAAGAACAAGTCAAAAGCCATCCAAAGGAAGAACAAAGAAGAAATCAAGAAAATAAAACAACACTTTGGGCGCACCGTGTGCCTTCCTTGAAGTGCAACAGGCGCACCGTGCGCCAACTCTGATGAACATCAAGTTTTGTTACGGGCCTTCACCAAATTAAAACCCATTAATCCTCTATTATGTGTGGACTATATAAAGATGAAAATATTAGGTTTCATCTTATGCTTTAGCTTTTGAATCAAGTTGTATTTGGAGATTAATTTCTTATTATTATTGGGTATTTAGATCTATTATGAAGAACTAATTTTATCTCTTAATCCAATTCCAAAGGTGGAAGTTTTTTGGTTGTAAGACATTATAATCTTTCCCTACTTATCCTAATTGTTGTTAATCTCTTGTATTAATGTTGGATTATTGTTTTCTAGGATTGATTAATTTGTTAAGTGTGATTTCCTTGCAATATTAATCATTGTTAAGAGCCTTAATCTATTGTTGGTAGAATTGTTAAGTGTGTATTCCTTGCAATTCTTCTTGTGCAACAACTTGTGGGTTGAATTAGTAGATGTGATTTCTCCCTAATTTATTCTATAGAAAGAGATTATCTTGTAATTAGGCATTAATTGAGTTCATTGTGCTTGATTACCCCTATTAGATCTCTCATGCTCTATCTTCTTGTTTATTTAACCAATGTATGTGTTCTACTTGGTGGTTAATAAGTTGGGTCATCAATTAAGTGTGATTTCCTTATTGTTGACTTATATTAAGGAGATTTAGGAGGTTTACTCCATAATAGGGTGATTATGATAATTACGGGGTTGAATTAGATTGTGTCTAGGATCGATCAATTAGTGAAAACCGGGTGGATTGG
The DNA here is from genome assembly GCA_022085475.1 of Heliosperma pusillum. Taxonomy (NCBI): domain Eukaryota; kingdom Viridiplantae; phylum Streptophyta; class Magnoliopsida; order Caryophyllales; family Caryophyllaceae; genus Heliosperma; species Heliosperma pusillum. Next base: position 36,245 of record JAIUZE010000849.1, on the reverse strand, counting down.
ATTAAGATCTTTTCTCATCTTGATTAATTTCATATTTACTTGTTTACTTCTTGCATACTCTTGTTTGAATTTCTTGCCTTTGATATTATTTAATTTGTTCTTGAAACTAAACTTAGTTTATTGTGTAGCATTAGGCTAGGTTATAAATTGTTGGTTTGACTATCTTAAATAGCGACGTTTTATGCGAGTCAACCACCAAATCAACATCGTGTCAAATCCAAGGTAAACTAAACTGTATAAGCAGTTGATCTAAAAGAATCTCCAAATTACAGTCAGATTCACACCAGTTTGCAAGGTGCAAAGCCAAGGCTAAATTTAGTCATCCTAGTACATTTCAGACACTTAACTTTTCCTTAATAAATCTTTGATATATTATTTTTTTTGGCTACACATCCACATCTGACCATAATCAGTCATCCTTTAATCTCTTCAAAATACCAGATACCCAGCGCCTGACACGTCGCTTCAAAGTGTATCCCACAAAAACTCCGGCAACTAAACACACTGCACATAGCTTTGAGCACGTCCACACGGATACCATATGTCTGCATTTACAAATAACAGAAGTTACATTCCGAAGAAAACTTCTCATTAGCAATCAATTAACATACGGCTTTGGACCAAAAAAACAAGAAAATAGAAAAACATTGCAATTGGGGCAAAACTAATTTGCACAAGCATTCAATTGCACTAAACTCTGCTACATAAGCGGAAAAGAGAGAACAAATTGGCAACAGAAAGCTTCATGCATAACCAGTATCCAAATGTCCTCTTAAAGCAAAAACCTCATATTCCCAACTTAATGAGATTGATCACTAATATTATTAGAGTAGACACGAACTATGTTACTAAGATAACCATGGTTGTGCGCAGACCTGTCAAAATTTGATTCAATCCATTGGTCAACCCAAAGGCCAAAACACACCCAATTTTAACCTGCTTATGCCCCAGAATTTTGAACCTGAAGCTGAAATGATCAAACAAGTAAATAACAGAAATTCTGGGTTAGAATGGTTTACGGTTAGGCTCCACACGTTAAGTAAATGAATAAGATAGATTCTAATTAGAAAGTTAACTTCTATGTAACTCAGACTCGTTTAGAATTTCCGACACAGGTACGTGTCCACGTGTCGGACTCAGCTGTTTTTTTTGAAAAATATACATATTTTGGTCTAATATGAGGTGTATAAGTGTCATACCTATGTCCGAGTGTCGAGTGTCGGACACGGGTACGCGAGGAAATTAGAAGAGTCGGAGTAACATAGGTTAACTTTCCTTTTAGCTGAACTTTATTTATTTGTTCTTATTAGTTTTATTACCTACTTTATTTTTGTTATTTATTATTTATAATTTAATTATCTATTCTATATTTAATTATGTATTTTATCTTCACTTATTTTTTTATATCTCGTTAATTATCTTATATTTACATATTTATTTTATATATACTTATATATTTTCTTAAAATATTAATTTTCCAACGAAAAATATTTCCCTTATTAGTCCTTTATGGCATGAGGTTCTTCAACTAGCCTCAGTGCTTTTTTTTCATCACAAATTCTTGTTTGTGACGGACAGTATCCGTCACAAGCTTGCGACGGGTACCACTTCCCCTCACAAATGACCCATTTAAGGGAAAAGGGGAAGCACATGGGGGGTGCTCCACATGTTCCCTCTACCCATTTTGTTAGAGGAAAAACCCTTCGCAAGATCCGACCCGTCACAAGGGAGACCTACTGATTTTTCATATGCTAGCATTGTGCATTACCAAATACTTCACTTAGTTTTGGTTGTCTACAGCTGAATTGTTAGTTGGAAATAATAACTTCAAAGAATTATGTTTTGATTTATAGTTTCAAAGATTACACCTAAAGGTTTAGGTACATTGATTAATTTAAATTCAAGGAAAATTATACATTTATAATAATGTAAAATGTAGAGAACAAAAATAATATTTTTTTATAAAGGTGTTACTCAACCCTTATTTGACCCTAACCCGACCAAAACCCGTATAAACTCATACCAAAAATACACTTGATCCATATTTTCCCCAAACCCACAACCCAACCGACTGACCCGTTTGACACGCATAGTTGTGTGGCACGGCGAAACCGGAGTTCTTTCAATATAACATCACTCAACACTCAAACTTTAGACCAAAACATGAAACTCTTCACAATAGCCATGTATGACTTTTCTAGATGAAATCGTGTCTGACACCTCTAACCTAGTTTGGGTAACATTGGCTGATCATGCAAAAACTTAACAGAACTCCTTCAAACAATAGCTAAGTTAACAAAAAAATGGATTGACAGCCTACAGTGCACAAGTTCTGTAAAATCATTACCTCAAGGTTTTCCACTCTTCCCATCTGCAATACTCTCCCTCTATTCAAAATTTGCTTTACAAAAAAGGACTGGGGCACTTAATACCGCCATATTCGGTAAACGGCACTATAGAGTATTAGCATTGGTACCAACAATTTCATTGGATACTAAACTAATCTCAGTAATTTTAGTGTCTTGTAAATCTAAAAGCCTATTCCGGTATTCAAATCAAGGCTATTAAACTAATCCCTTTGGCCATGTATATACTGCACATTCACCCCTCATAATTCAATCCAATGATAGTTCAATACTTCAATCCAATGATGGCTATAAGTTTCGCTTGGTTCTGACGATTTGAGCATCCACTAAACATAACACCTTATGTTCTAACTTCTAATGTCTTGGTACTAAAGAGAAACATCCAGGCCTGCCGTAAAGATTGGTGGCCACATAGCTTGGTTATAAGCATTGACATCCTTGCAACTACCAGTAAACCATGTACCAACATGCTAGCTTTGATTGGACTTCGCACATCAGAAAGATATGACATCCCCACATACTTAATTGTTATCTTTGTCCTATAATTTACTATACAACATTATATTTTTTCACCAACTGATTCCCTATATTTTCCCTTAATATTTAAGAACACGGGGCAACTACCAAGAAGTTATTTCATTAAGATCCCAAAACAGTTTCTACAACTGCAAACAGCTTTTGTAGTGATATTCTTGGAGCCACATAAAAGTTACTTGGGACTTTGAAAACAACCAGCCTTAACTAAAGGCCTCTGTTTTGTTACAGCAGCATTAGGAACTGTCATGCTTTACATATCAAATGGTATCACTAGCTCAGATAGTTACTGCAAGAACAAACCTCACCTAGCAGTTACTTCACCTACCTGACTTTATCACAAAATGTCCTATCGTAATTTCAATACTATATACTACCTGAGATTTCACACCCCTGAGGACAGCTGAAGTTATACAGTAGTAAACAATAAGATACACCCCAAAGACGTCGAAGATAAATGATCGATAAATAAGCCTAAAGCCTAATTCATCTTATAAAATTAAGCCAATACCGTAAACATAATTACATAAATATAATAATTATGATGTTGATATTCAGACCCTATATACGTCTCATAAATTAATTGAATAAAAAAAAAAGTTAAATAGAAAAATCTGAGATGCTCTCGTTAACTCTGTTCATCCCTCCAACCACAAACCACAAACCACAACACCTAGTAATCTAAATGATTATCTAACATTCGCGGAAAATGGCTCAAGTTGTACAATACCGGTCAATATTTATTTATATAGTCCCTGAATTTGGTTTATATTGTCCTCATTTGATTAGAGGTCGTATTTAAGATTTGAGGATGAAATCTCATCGTTACCCCTTGACCTAGAGACTTAAACGTAAAGATATCACATATTCCTTACCATTTTCTCCCCTCCTCGAGTGGAGGGAGTATGTTATGGAGTGCTGAACTGCTGAATTAGGGATTCTGTAAAAATTCACTTTTATTTCATTGTATTTATAAAGAGACTAATTATTTTGGATGGATATTAAAAGAAAAGAGAGAATGAGTATCAAGGACATTAAAATTCAGAAGGTACATCATTAATTAGCATGGTTCCGTTATGTGACATTTAGGATCATATTGGGTCGAGCAGTAACTAGCATTCAGACCCAAGAAATATTCAAAAACGAAGCCTTAGTTCCACGGTAATTTCATACAAGTGGCCAAAATCGATTCGTCCATGCCACACCCTTGACAAATACTACTCATCCATTTCCACTTCCCTTTCAAAGCTCCATTGTAACACAATTTCATCCTTGAAAAGGAAGTAGCATTTTCAGACACCAGTGAAATAGACGCCACATACCCAGAGCTTTTCAAAGCTAGTAACAATTATTTGTATAATCATCATAGAGACGCTATCAAGGCATTGCCAATTTCAGGGGAAGGCTGGGGATTCAAACGCACCCGGTCTGATTGCAAGGACAAATACTACGTTTTAAGTGCAGTAGTTACTCCCTTTTCTCAAAGGTTTGGGGTTCTAATCCCACTTTTAGCGTTTTTCTCTGACTTATTTTAGACTTTAAATGCACCTACAAGATTCACCGACAAGTTATAAGCTATTTCGGCAGCACTTAGTCTGAATCCTGGAATCGCCACTGTATCAAGGTGGAACATTTAGTGTACCGTAGGTCAACATTGAAAGTAAGTTGGGTTAAGATTGGCATAATGAGTTTTACCCATTAAAGGGTAATAAGTTGACATCTCCCACAAACAAAGTTCATGACACCCATATTAACAAATATCGGTCTCGGTTGCGGTTAGGGTATCAGTTATCGCGGTCAAATCAGGCAGAGAACAATCAAATTCAATACCCCGTACAAAATATATTATGAAAAATATAACAAGGATTAAAAAAAGGAGGAGAAAGCAGGAACCTTGGAGGGTTAGTGATGAGAACTCCAGAAGGGACATAAGGAGGAGGTGGGGGAGGAGGAGGTTGTGCAAGTGATTCTAAAGAAGAAATCATAGATTTAGCATCTTTACTCAATTTTTGAAAAGCACTTTGAACTCCTTCCATTAATTCCGATGATTCTGTAAAACCTCCTATGATAGATCATAAATCGTCCTCCTTTTCACAGGGGTTTTAGGGTTTTATAACAGCTTTTTGTGTTTCTGTATATATTGATTGTATAACTGTTTTGTCAAAAGCTTGTGGGAAGTACACAGAGTACGGATCAGATATCCGATTCAAAGTGCTACTTCGGATCGGATATCCAAATTAGAATTCCAAAATTTAGGTATCCAATATTCCAATTAAATGTATCGGATATTCAGTGTTTGGATATCCAAAATAATCGGATCGGATACGAATATCTATCGGATATCCATATTTTGGAATTTACATTAAAATTAAGTTTGAAACACGATTATTGAAAAGTAATATCCATTGAAAGTTAACTAATTATGAATAGATGTGTCCTTTTATGTGAATAGTTGTGTTTATTCAAAAGTAACCGTCTTTTGTATCTATAAATAAGCAAACTTTGTAATCAATAATTAATCAATTCAAGTTGTTATTTTCTTTGTTTCTAACAATCTGGAATCAGAGCCAGGTTAATAATAATTAATTTAAATTGACAAGATAGTAAATTGAGAGATTAAGATAGAAATGGCAGAGGCAAATAACAACTTTGCTCAAACTGCTATTCCTAAGTTTGATGGTGATTATGACCACTGGAGCATGGTCATGGAAAATCTCCTTCGGTCCAAAGAATATTGGACGGTCGTGGAATCGGGTTTTGTACAACCTAGCAATATGGAGGCATTGACGGATGCACAACGAAAAACATTCGAAGAGTCTAAATTGAAAGATCTGAAGGCTAAAAATTACTTGTTTCAGTCTCTTGACAGGACGATTCTAAAAACAATTACGCAAAAGGAGACATCCAAACAACTTTGGGACTCTATGAAGATGAAATGTCAAGGCAATGCTCGTGTACAAAGGGCTCAACTTAACCGTCTTCGACGGAACTTTGAAATACTAGCGATGAAAAGAGATGAGTCTATCGCTGATTACTTTAGTCGAGTAATGATTGTCGCAAACGATATGAGAAATTGCGGAGAAGACGTTGCTGATGTCAAAATCGTTGAGAAGATTTTGAGAACTCTGACAGATAAATGGAATTATATCGTGTGCTTCATAGAAGAGTCAAAGGATATTGATATTCTCTGTGTGGATGCATTACAAAGTTCACTACTTGTTCATGAGCAAAAGTTCAAGAACGTAGAGGAAGAGGAACAAGCACTTAGGGTCACTCATGGGGAAGAGTACAGTGCAAGAGAGCGTGGAAGGACACCATATCGAGGAGGTCGGGGTAGAGGACGAGGTCGGCAATCCTACGATAAAACTACCATTGAATGTTACAAATGTCACAGTCTTGGGCACTTTCAATATGAATGTCCCAAATGGGAAAAGAAAGTTAATTATGTGGAATTTGATGAATCAGAAGAAATATTGCTTATGGCATTTGAAGGATTACAAAGAAGCAATCACAATAACTTATGGTTTCTTGATTCGGGTTGTAGTAACCATATGTGCGGCGATCGTTCCTTATTTTGTGAGTTTGATGATAATTTCAAACAGACAGTGAGACTAGGAAATAATATGAGGATGAATGTTATAGGGAAAGGGAACGTAAAGTTATTCATGAAAGGTACTAGTTATGTGGTGACAGATGTTTTTTATGTGCCGGAATTAAAGAATAATCTACTTAGCATAGGTCAATTACAAGAAAAAGGAATGACCGTGTTATTCAAATCAAAGCAATGCCAAATTTATCATCCCTCAAGGGGTTTGCTTATTCAAGCAGACATGGCGGCAAATAGAGTATTTGTGTTGTTGTGTGAAAAACAAACAACAGAAAAATTGAAGTCAGACGTTTGTCTACAAACGACAACTCAAAATATCACTGATCTTTAATTTGGCATAGGAGGTATGGTCATCTTGGGTATAAAGGCCTCAAAACATTACACCAAAAAGGAATGGTAAGGGGGCTGCCGAAAATCAATGCAAACAAAACTGTATGCACTGACTGTTTGAAAGGCAAGCAACATCGCGACTCTTTTCCCAAGCAGAGTACATGGAGAGCATCTCAGAAACTTGAACTCATTCATGCTGACATATGTGGACCAATTACTCCCATATCAAATAGCCAAAAGAGGTATCTCATTTGTTTTATTGATGATTGCACCAGAAAAGCATGGGCGTATTTCCTGAATAACAAATCCGATGCTTTTGCTTATTTTAAGTTCTTTAAGAGTCGTGTAGAGAAAGAAACAAATCTTCCGATTAGAACTTTGAGGACAGATCGAGGCGGAGAATTTAGTTCAGATGAATTTAATCTTTTTTGCAAAGAAAATGGAATTCAAAGACAACTAACTGCAGCATACACACCACAGCAAAATGGCGTTGCGGAAAGAAAAAATCGGACAGTGATGAATATGGTACGAAGTATGTTATCAGAGAAAAATGTACCAAAGACTTTCTGGCCCGAGGCGGTCAACTGGAGTATTTATTTATTGAATAGGTCTCCTACTTATTCCATCAAAAATAAGACACCCGAAGAGGCGTGGAACGGAATTAAACCGTCAGTGTCGCACATAAGTGTGTTTGGAAGCGTTGCTCACGCACATATTCCCGATGCTCAAAGAAGAAAATTAGAAAACAAAAGCCGCAATTGCATTCTTTTAGGAGTTAGTGAAGATTCGAAGGCTTATCGACTTTACGATCCGGTTAATAAAAAAAATAGTAATAAGTCGAGATGTCGTTTTTGAAGAAGACAAGAGTTGGAATTGGGATAAAAGTTATGAGAAGGAGATTGCCATTAATTTGGATTGGGGTGATGATGAGGGGATCAATGATTCTGGTGAAGTGAAGGACAATGGTTCAGTTCACAATGAAGATGAACGAAATTCGGGAGATTCTAGTGACAATAATTTAGTAAACAATGAAAAGTGAGATAGGTGTACGGGATAATAACTATCAAAGTGCTACTGGTGAAAGATCGAGTTCAAGGGTTAAAAAAACTCCTACATGGATGAAAGATTATGTTTCTGGAGAAGGGCTTTCAGATGATGAAGAGTTTCCATTTAATTGGGCACTTTCTGTTAAAACAAGTCCAACATGTTATGAAGAAGCAGCGACCGACCCGAAATGGGTAGAAGCAATGGATTCAGAAATAGCATCAATTGAGAGAAACAATACTTGGTATTTAACCGAGCTTCCCGCAGGAGCAAAAAAAATTGGAGTTAAATGGGTATACAATACAAAGGTTAATGAAAATGGTGAGGTAGATAAATACAAAGCTCGCTTGGTCGCTAAGGGGTATGCGCAAGAATATGGGGTTGATTACGAAAAAGTATATGCGCATGTGTCACGTATGGATACTGTTAGAATGTTTCTTGCCTTGGCTGCACAACGAGGCTGGTATGTTTACCAACTGGATGTTAAATCGGCTTTTCTTCATGGTAATCTTATGGAGGATGTTTATGTAGATCAACCAAAAGGGTATGTGGTGAAAAACGAAATGCACAAAGCTTACAAGCTCAACAAAGCCTTGTACGGGCTCAAGCAGGCACCTAGAGCGTGGTTTAGTTGTATTGATGCTTATTTTATAAAAGAAGGATTTGAAAGATGTGATAGCGAACCTACTCTCTTCACAAAAGTCAGCAAAGAAGGTAAACTGTTGGCGGTAAGCCTTTATGTTCGATGATTTGATTTATGCCGGAGATGATAAAAATATGGTTGTCGAATTTAAGAAATCAATGATGAATGAGTTTGATATGTCAGACCTTGGTAAAATGAGATATTTTCTTGGGATAGAAGTATTACAACTAAGCGAAGGAATTTTTGTTAATCAAAAGAAATATGTGCTCGATATATTAAAGAAGTTCGGGATGGAGGAATGTAACCCTGTTCAAAATCCAATTGTCCCCGGCTCAAAAATCTTCGGAGACGATAATGAAGAAATGGTGGATGAAACCTTTTACAGGCAATTGATAGGAAGCATGATGTATATCACAACCACAAGGCCAGATATTATGTATGTTGTGAGTTTGATCAGTAGATATGTGTCGAGACCTACACAACTTCATTTATTGGCTGCCAAAAGAGTGTTGCGTTATCTGAAAGGCACTTCAGACTTTGGATTATTTCATAAGAAAAATGGCAATAAGGAGTTGATTGGATTCACGGATAGTGATTATGTTGGCGATGTTGATGATAGAAAAAGTACATCAGGCTATGCATATATTTTAAGTTCTGCTGCTGTAGCTTGGGCATCTCGAAAACAACCAATTGTTACCTTATGTACAACGGAAGCAGAGTATGTAGCCGCTGCCGCATCGTCAACTCAAGCAATATGGATGAAAAGAGTACTAAAAAAACTTGGGTATGAAGGAAGTGACAACACCGTCATCTATTGTGATAATAGCTCAACCATTAAGTTATCAAAGAATCTCGTCTTACATGGAAGGAGTAAGCATATTCAAGTGCGTTTTCACTTTTTACGTGAACTTGCGAATGACGGAATTGTACAATTGAAGTATTGTGGAACAAAAGATCAAGTAGCTGATATATTCACAAAGCCATTAAAATTGGAAGCATTCGAGAGATTGAGAAAGGAGTTAGGAGTCTGCGCAGTATCTGGAGTAAACTAACTGTAACATGCAGTTTAGTTTAAGGGAGGGAATGAAAAGTAATATCCATTGAAAGTTAACTAATTATGAATAGGTGTGTCCTTTTATGTGAATAGTTGTGTTTATTCAAAAGTAACCGTCTTTTGTATCTATAAACTAGTTCCTTCACCCGTGAAATTCACGGATCATTTATGTTGTGCACTGTAGGTTATTGCTTCAATTTCACTCTTATGAAATCATTTGTAAAGTAGATGCGCTCTAATTACCTCAATACATGAAATAAACTTTGTTTAAATGGTGCTCTGGCTGAGTTTAAAATTTGCATACATTAGAATTTGAGCTCCCCATCAATTCACTCTGACTAATCCCAGTATGAATATCCTATAGTATACGAGATGCTCTAGCAAATGCTATGAGCAGGGATTTAACACATTTGTATTCTTTCTAAATTAAAGGGTGTATGTTAAGAGACAATGAACTAAGATCTGGCGTTGGTTATTCTAAATTAGCAGCGGATTTCGGTTGAGTACTCGGTCAAATACCGAGAATGTCCTCCAAATCTCCAATATGATAGCCCCAACCTACAACAATAACCTGAAAAATAAGGTAGCAAAAAGAGTGACCAACCATATGATTTATCTTAAATGTCTATACTTAAGTTTTGTTCCGTTAAAGTAAGCATGTCACATTAGACCATATGCAAAAAGGAGTGAAAATGCAATCTAACCCTATTTGTTCTCAGGGAAAAAAAATTTAAGCACTTCAATTATGTGCTACATTTTCTTGAGTAAATTTTAGAGCTAGACGTTGGATCATTCTTTTCATCGGTTTAAATTGTCAGATTCCTACAATGCTACACAAAATTTGTAAAATTTGTATTGTGTCCTTTACTAAAGGCCATAGTATGTGATTGTGCTTCCTTTTAATTGCAAGAGCTTGATTAAAAACACAATTTAAAACCAAACAACGCGATTGATACGAAACGGAGGAGTCTATTTGCATTTGCATCAACGATTCAGTTTGTACAATCCCCTTCTAAGAACAACTTACTTACAATTGTAAAGAGTAACCTAAGCTATTACAATTTACAAATCAGAAATCAAAGGAGAAAGACATACCAAATACCATGGAGTTATAAACTAATAACAGATAAAGTATCGGATGTTTATGATTGGAACCCGTTCCGATAAGGTGGTTTTTCTCATATCATCTCTCATCTTCCAATATCCACAACCACCGACATGCAAGAGAAATGTAACGCCAAAACGTAAGAATGTTAAAGGTGAGGATTGAGAATGAATGAATGTGTAAATGTGTAATGAAGAGTAATGGTGATTCAATTAAAGGGGTGGTATTAAAGAGCAAAAAGGCAGGAGAAACGACAATTTGGGGGCTGTAGTACTAAGTACTAAGTCAGTAAATAAGTGAGGTAAGGAAAAAGGAATTACACTCAAGTTACTAAGAAATCTTAAAATGAATGAATATAAGATGCTAGAGAGTGCCACGTGTATTATAGGCAATTACTCAACCTACCCTTTTTATATTATTTTATAGATAAGCAAACTTTGTAATCAATAATTAATCAATTCAAGTTGTTATTTTCTTTGTTTCTAACAATTATATTCATCATTTTACACGATGATTTTCTTTAGTATTATTACTTCAATGTTCTCGACATAAAATTTAAATACCACTTACATATTTCTCTTATAATTTAAACTTTTATAAGTTGTTTTATGAAATAACATTGTATTTTCTCGAAATTATACTAGAAAATTATAGTTTCGGATCGGGTCGGATATCCAAATATTTTAGTTCTAATATCCATATCCAAACCAAAACCAAAGATTTCGGATCGGATATCCGATCCAAACTTAACTTTCGGATCGGGTATCCAAAACTTCGGATCGGATTCGGATAAGATATCGGATCGATTTGGATAATCGGATATTTTGCTCAGCCCCACTAGGAAGCCTTGTTTCTTGACTCTTTCACACAACTCACAATTAAATTTGTATCACACGAACATTAAATTTGAATCACACAAACACTTACCAAAAAAAAAGAAAATAGGGAAGATATTGTGAATAGACGAAAATAGAAATGAGGAATATTATTGAGAATAGGAGGGAGTATATATTTTCTCATCTCTATATAGACTACTCACATAGACCCAGGAGGAAGTACTTTTTTTAAAATCACAACAAATTGTACGTAATCGACAAGTTTTAACGTATTTTACATTTCGTGTTCCGGTTTTCGTCTACCTAGATGCGGATTTAGATGGCTTGCTATTCAATTTCTTACTTTCACGATAAAACTCGTACAGCGTACACTTAAATTTGTTAATAGGTTACATGTTCAAATAATCATATTTTTCTATAGTTTTTTTTTGGGGGTTTTACTTCTTTTCAAAAACCGTCAACCGGTTTTGTTTTTGCCTGATCCGGGCATTTAGAATATCAAACAAGCATAACATTCTCATGATCAAGTGTTAAAAAGGTTTTGCTTATGTAAAACCCATAAATTAGAAAGTACAAATTATATATTCGGACTATAAAATGTATGAATACATAATGAGATGAGAAAAATATAAATGAATGAGTCGGTCACAACTTAGTAAATGAGTCGGGTCTATACAATATGATTATATGAAATAGAGAATTCGGGGATATACCAATATGTTGTGAAACAAAGGGAGATCGAGATAATTATAGAGAAAAGGTAGAGAGAAAGTAAGGGAGACAAATCTGTGTTATTATTCCATTATAAGGGGTATATATACACATACAATAGGGGTAGAGTTTCCATAAGATAATATATTCTAGTATCCTATAAGATATGGACATCCATATAATATTACATAATAATATTTCATAACACTCCCCCTTGGATGTCCATTACTGAAGAACATGCCTCGTTAAAAACCTTACTAGAAAAACCCTATGGGAAAAACACTAGAAAGGAAAAGAGTACAATAATCTCCAAACACGCATAACAAGATGCCTCGTTAAAACCTTTCCATGGAAAACCCAGTGGGACAAAACCATAGATAAGGAAAAAGAGTACAGCACGTGCTACTCCCCCTGATAATAACATGACTGTATATAACTTCAAATGAATCATGCTTTGACGTAACTTCTCGATCGTTGAATAGAATCCATTGTAGTTGATAAACTTGATATCTTCAGTTAGTAGAATTCCTTAACAAAATCAATCTTCAGATGTCTTTAGAACTCACAATTTGGATGTAGTCATTCATGATGACTCTTGATCTTCATTTCAGGTAATACACCAATAATGAGAGAAAATAATTTCAATTCTTCTCATAACATGACATAATATTATGTCTAAAACAATTGTCGTCTCAACAATCATTACTATAGCGTATCAATAATGCGCTTGTAGTGCTACCTCGTTAAAAATCTTGATAGGAAAAACCCGTTGGGACAAAAAACCTAGTCGAAGGGAAAAAGAGTGTAGCAATCATCCATATATTGGATCTCTACGGGAGAATCAACCAAATTGTTGGATAATAATAATCCACTTAATACATTAAGTGATTTTCTTTGCTAAACCATTGGATTGACATCCTCATTATAGACTTTGACTACATTATTATCCAATCGTTATGATACTTCTGGACCATAAACTTATTTCAAGTGTTTAACAAGAAACTCATTCAGATCTCAATTCTCATATGCTCAAACTTCTGGTTGAGACATCAAATAAACTCTAAAGGAGTTTTGATGTTCCATTTTGGAACTAATCACGATATCTTTCAATCGTATTGTAGAGGTTTATATATTTTGTCACGAGTTCTCAAAACTCAATTGATCAACCATTTAACAAATGATGATCATTCATAAGAGACTCATTCAGGGAGATATCCTCGCAGGAGTAAAATATACTTCTCCTTTTAAACATTTATCAAAGTAGAACAATATAATTAATCATGTGCATGCAAATGATATGTAACTAATTCTAAACAACATAGTTTAACAATAATGCAATAATAATAATGTTAATATTAAAACTAAGATGCAATGTTGAACTTACTCTCTATATGCACATGATAATGACTCAAAATGCAAACTGTATAGTTTCTTTTACAATATTTATAATTTCAATTGACTTCAGGTCAATAGATGGACTTCAGGTCCATGAACTCATTTATAATCAAAGATTATATGTCGACAATCAAAATTAGGACTTGCATATAATATCCCCATTTTCTAGTCCATTAAACTCCGCGCGCAAATGCATATCGGTTCCATAACCATATCGATATAATTCAACATCTCTTAGATATTTTCAGTACTGATAAGTGATATCTGAATATATAGGGTACCATTTATTCTCTATATCGGCCATCTATTATCATTCAGATATTTATGTCACTTCAAGGACATACAAATTTCTTTACTCCATAGAAGTACCAACTGCCCATTATTGCCATTTTCTTACTACTTGAAATATGTGAACCGATATGACTTCCACACTACATTCCATTTGTGGTTATTGTTCAATTTGACAAGAATTTCAATATTCATTACATATAATATCTATGACTAATTTATAGCACGCTTATACCACAAATAGGGCTAATCTGTCTATAATTAAATCATAGATCCCAATGTAATGTCACATTTAGACAAGGTGATCAAACTGGTATCGTAATACATCTTCATAACTAAATGAATGCCATCATTTTTAATTTTATGAACCTCTATTTGATGTATTTTATATTGAAAACAAACCGCTGAACTTCAGGTTCAGTTGAGGATAACTTACTTGTCTGTTTTTACCAGCTTTTCCTTATCATTCTCCCCCTAAGGTGGTAAAAACTATCAATAACAGATAGATTTAATGGGCAATAAATTATTATATCCACCTTAGATCTCAATTTCTCATATCACCGATGAGAATTAATATGGACATTTTTGTATAATAACAAAATATTTCGGGGAGTAACATACAATACAGTTGGATTTCTAATGTGCCGAATTACAATGCCCAACTTGGGAGATCAACGATTGTATATAATAATCAAAATGTGATTGCTGATCACAAGAACTACTCAGAAAAATCATTATGTGGCTATAAGTCATTCAATAGAGTGTCAATCCATACACAAACATTTAAGTTCTTTATTGAACTTCTGAGTAATTTTTATATCTCCAATATCAAATATACTCAATGTCACTGTAGTGTCTTGCCTTTAATAAAATTTCTACACGAGAGAGTTTCAGCACTTATCTTTTCTCTAGGATAAACTCCAGATTTATCAAAACGGGTATAATAAGAACCCGGATGACCTCAATCGTCACATCTTAATAATTTAATGTCAACTTTTTATTTAGCTTGACGTCCACAATTTATGACGCTATTTTATAAGCACTTGGCTGTGTATAAATAGTTTCCGAATAATTAATATATCACACGCCACTTTAATTTCTAGTTGACTATTCATCTTGCTAAACTTCTGGTTAGCAATGTCATATCACGTGCCAAATTTATAGTTGACTATAATTACAGTGCTAAACTTCCAGTTAGCAACATTTAAACATACGACTTCAAATTAAGTCTGTTTTATCTAGCAAGATAAAAATAGATGTGGCATAAGACACTAACTGGTGTCTTATTTATATTGGCAAGACTAAACATGTAACACAATATTCCTTTAGAGAATATATTACATTGCTTTTTCTTGCAGTATGGACACAAACCATACATCAAAATGATTCTTTATAGGGATACAAATCATAACTGATTCTTTGAATAATCTCAGTTAAACTCAATTAATAATTCATCGATCCCTCCAGAGGAAGTGGTGAATTCAATGAATCACTTCATAATATTAAATAACTTGATCACATGTCACTTGTATACGAGATACCACACATAGTATTTTAAGCTATTTATACGATAATGTGTCTACATGACTACATTACTTGTATGAATGATAAATATATTTCATACTCAAAACATGATATCTCATTCGCTTCAAGGAATGATTTTGATTCGATTTGATATGATTCTCAACTTTTAAAAGTATCTCATATTTTGCAAATATTCATGTATAAACATTGAGTTTATTCTTAATTATGATCACTACAACAAAAAAAGGCATTTTGCGACGGATTTGTTGCGACGGAATTCAAATCCGTCGCAAAATTGACTTTGCGACGGAATTTTTGATGTTTTGCGACGGATTGCATTCCGTCGCAATACATCATTTTGTGACGGATTTTGCGACGGAAATTCCGTCGCAAGATGAATTCACCCGCGAAATGATAAAATGGAAAAAAAAAAATATTTTTTTTTTGTGAATAATGTTTGCGACGGATTTTGCGCCGGTAATTCCGTCGCAAATAATTTTTTTTAGCGCGAAATTTTTGGCTTTCGCGGGAAAATATATTTGCGACGGATTAATGGATTTGCGACGGAAATTCCGTCGCAAATCCATCCCACATCAGAAAAAAACAACACATTTCTTATCTATATAATAACTATAATAGAAGAACCGCTAAATATTCTACTGGACACATGTCAGTCACTGGTGAATTATTTTCCCGCCTAACTACACTACCCCTCATTCATCAAATAAAAAATCCTATTACCACGTTAAAAAAATACTACTATATTATACCTCCTTCCTCAATCCTTTACAGTCTCTCTCCAATTCTTTCCCCCTCTTTCATTTATTTAGCACCTTCTAAAATTTAGATTTTATTTATGCTTGCCATCTTCACCAAAAACTCGAGTTTGTGTACAGTATTGACATAAATACGAAATTAAGAGGAATTCAAATTTCAATCATGAATGTGATGTTATCTCTTCAAGTAAGTTGTTCATTTAATATCTCAACAATGGTATTCTATTATTTATTGGTTCTGTTGATTTGAATTAATGTCACTACAAACAATTGACAATTATGTCTACCGATGAGACGAATTTTGTTTGTATCTTATTCATTTGCCGATGAATTGATGGCACCACCAACCATTGAATAAGTTTTAGTTTCTCTTTTCAATCAATGTTTCTATGTTTCTACATGAATGCGATTAATCAAGATAAATATGCGATTAATCTTTCAAGGTAATCTTCTCCAATTACCTTTATTTGGTTTTAATCTTTTTTTTTCATATATTTCCCGCGATTAATCAATCACTTATTATATAAATTAGCTATAACATAATATTTATTCGATTGATCTTGATGACATATGATTGTTTCTACATGAATATGCGATTAATCAAGATAAAGATTGATGCTTGATGATATCATATTATTCTCTTTTAATGTGAGGGCAATGTTTTCTACCCAAACAATTGCAAATCATTTTATGTTGTTCTAATCTTTTTACATTTTTTAACATCATTTTGCAGAAAAGCCTCTTAATCACATCCTTCATTTTTCCAGATACATGGTATATACATAAATTGAAAAAGGTTAGTCTTCCATAGTCATTTGTGTGTTTTTCATCGGACTGAATTCAAGATTATTTATGGAGTAATTTTATGTGCATCTGATTAATTATTATTCACTTGATTATGTTTAAGAGAATTAATTAAAAATGTTTTGGAGGGTCGAAAGACGTTGCCTAACACCTTAGAGATTAACATGTTATTTGGTTATTTGGAGTGTTTGGGTGTGAAGTTTGGATTTCGTTTATCTATGATTGTACCTTTACATATATTATTTTGCAGTAGGTCTTGCTTAAGACGGGTCGGATCTTGCAATGAGTATTTTATGAGAGGAAATGGGTAGAGGGGACAAGGTGGGCACCCCCCATGTGCTCTCCACTCACCCTTGATGGGTATTTTGTGAGAGAATATGATATCCGTCTTAAGCTTAAGACGGATACCTCCGTCTTAAATAAGAATTTTATAATGTCGAATTGTGTCTGGTTATCAATAAATGGTTCAGCAGTTGGTCTTGCTTAAAATGGGTATTATCCGTCTTAAGCTTAAGACGGATCAAATACTACCCCATGGTATAACCCTCTTCGTAAATGAGAATATGCACAACCTATATACTTAAAATATAAGTTCAACGAATGGCTATGACTTTTGAAAATACTCCAATAATTTCTTAAGATCTCAAAAAAATATCAGCAATGTTATATGGCAACTTTTACCATCATGATCTTTGAAATCATTTTATGCAATAATAGATTTCAGATCTGTAATCTGTAATATACTATCATATTATAGCCTGATAATATCTTGAAATCATACGAAGTACCATTTTAAAACTAAATGTACTCATTCTTATATAAGTACAACAACATACATCTTTCATACTTTAAATATTTTAGTGGGAGTACTGCATACTACTTTGTACTTCAATAAAAATAAATGGATACATTACAACCAAAAGTTACCAGACAAATGAGACTAGAAGAAGGTGTTTACTCAAAGCGTAAGCACATTTCAAGTGTGCAAGGTGATACTTTTTATATGGTATACATTAATTTTACTGATTTTATATGCACTTTATAATCTAAGTTATATTCATTACTTAGTCAAAGTATTCACTCATTGATTTATAATTTACAGAAAAGTATGATCACAATGCCGCATCGCCAACGGAAAGGAAACGTATAGTTCTACCTTCGTCATTCATTGGTTCATCAAGATACATGATTCAAAACTACCAAGATGCGAGGGCCCGTTTTTAGCCACGATCTACGTATCATGGTCATTAGTAAAAGGGGCCAAAAATTTTGATATGCGATGAGGATGGTCGTACTCATCACCAAAAAATACCATAGTCTACAAATAAGTGTTCGAGAATTTATAAAATCCTATTATTTATTTTGTTTACTTTTTACTTAATTTATTTCAATTGACTCAATTTATTTTATATATTTAGTTTACTCAGTTAACTTCATGGCGCAGAGCCTTTATTTTATTTTTGTACTTTAAAATTATAATAGGATAGATTTTTTGTAGGTCAATTAGTCAATGCCTTTATTTTATCATAGCCTTAAAGGGAGTAGATGGTATTGATTTTTTGTAAGTGGATGCCGCAATATCGGGTTAAAATGCTAATAATCACCTTCAAAAGTTTGTTCCGCCTCAGACTTTATAATTATGCTCGACAGTGGTCTCCATTTCTCCTTATGTTATATTTGTGGCCTCAAGTGAGTTTCAAAGTTTGATGTTTCATTTATGTAACCATTTATAACTTTTTTATTCTTACCGAAACTAAGCTTGGATACATTTCTGAAAGTATAATTGTGAAGTTACGGAGTTTTGTTTTAGGATGCTATACATTCAAATCTAATAAGCTATTGAACATTCATAGATGGTACGAGTAAGTTTTTCAACTACTACCATCATTTATCTTTCATGGTTGTGACATTAGACATTTTACATTGACATACACTTGTGTGGAGTTCTTTAGTATCAATATTTGTACAATTGTGACGTTTGTGTTTTGTAGTTAGGATAGACTACGATTGTTAGGCAATTGTAGACGGATAATTACTACTTTAATTGTGAATAAATAACGCAATGTTGAAGGACTACTTTAACATATTGACAATAACATTGTTCCGTTAGTGTGATAACTAATACGAAAAATATATATTAAACGTCTATTTATATTGTACTATATATGGCCGTGCAATTTTGCACGGGTCTAAGCTAGTGTTTATATAGAATCCCTCACTTCTTACATTGAATATGTGACTTATGAATTGAAGCGGAAAAACATGCGGTTAAAAAAATCGCGCGAGATAAATTCACGCGCGAAATGATAAAATGAAAAAAAAAAAAAAAATTTTTTTTTTTTTTTAATAGTGTTTTGCGACGGAATTTGCGACGGAATTTCCGTCCCAAAAATTTGCGACGGAATTTCCGTCGCAGAATCTAGCTTTTGCGACGAAAATTTGCGACGGAGTGCTTGTGACGGAAATTCCGTCGCAGATGCCTTTTAGCGACGGATTTAAGGGTATTTGCGACGGAATTGTCCGTCGCTATTCAGATTTTTTTTTGTAGTGGATACTCAAATAATACTCACTATATGAAATGTGAGAATTTATAAACATTGTGAACTTCAGGTCACAGTTTCAATATCGGTAAATATTATAAACTTCATGCCATAATTTAGTATATGTGAACACTATGAACTTCTGGTCATAGTTTCAGTATCTTTAAATATTATGAACTTCAGGCCATAGTACGAATTATTAAAATTTCAACTCGTATATCACTTTCCTTTTCTCATATCGAATTTCGAGTATATGTGTCACATGAATCTTTCAATGAACTGATTTGGCTCAGTAAGTCTACATCACTAAGCTCATTTTAGACTTCTTTTACATGGCTCACCAAATGCCACATTATTAGGCTCAATAATGTCATGTTCTCAATCTCTGCTACATGCAGAGTCTTTATGAGATGTCACATTCACTTCAAAGAATGGACCAAATTTCAAATCTATTATGCCGTTCAACTTCAGGTGAATAAGAATCAATTCAGAAATAATTTATCCTTTTATAAAGACCGCTTTATCCATTTGAAACCCAAATGCAGTTCATAAATCGCAGCTGTGAACTTCTGGCCACTAGCATTTACATGTGGACTTCTAGCCACTTACACTTTAAAATATGAATTGATGAGACGGTGTTAAATTATTCTTACACGCCTTTAAAACCTTGAAATTCAGGCCAAAGTTATAATATGAACATATCTGATCATCTTTATAAAATAAATCTTTTGGAACTTCAGGTCCAAAAGTTATATGATATGTCCTTTTCCAAAAATTAAGTCCAATAATATGTAAATTATACAGGATTAACTTAGTTATCATATCAAACAATACCATATAAAATCCATGTGAATGATTTATCGGACCAAAATATATTAATTCATTTTATAGACTATAGTTTTCAATACACGAGTATTCATACTATCTCACGTCCAAACTATCAAAGACGCTTAAAACCATAAACCTGCAAATTTGACTAATTGCAATGAACATAAGCAATTGTGAAAAGCTTAATGCATTAACATTAAACTAACCTTTAATCTATTAAATAACGCTTACCAGATGATGTTGAGCGCACAACCAAAACAAGTAATTGTCAGGGCAAGATTGTTAAACACTGACATACATCCACTAATACAAATTTAATATATTATATTGTCTTTCAGAGTAGTGCTCGAGCTTTTAACAAGAGTGTTTTTTTTTTTCGATAATAATCCTTGCGAGTAATATTAACTACAATTCCATGCCTCAAAAATTTGAGATAATTAATCATACAATTACAAAAAAAAAAAAAATAGGTTATGATTATCATATAATGCATGTAATTACGCAAACCAATTGATATAGTCGGTTTTACCAGTTCGCTCAGTGTTAGAATAGTATAGTGTAAAAATATTGCAACCCAAAATCTCTCTTTTCATATAAGAAATTATATACGCAGATTAATTTAGAATAGCCGCAATTAATCCAAACACACATACAAGCATTGGTTTTTAGTTTCTACGCATGAAATATTAAATAACAAATGTATAATGTCCCTCAAAGCATTACCCATACACACATTAACACACAAAATTATTAAAGAGATAGGATTTACATAACAAACCATATATCATAGGATACATAAGTACATAACTACTATATTAAGAACAAATACATGATGATTGGTATTATATGGTCTTTAAGATTGAACAGAATGTAATACGCGTGTAATGTTTATGCACAATCAATATTTCTAGCAATAAAAAATAAACACAAACTAAATAACATAGCATGAAACATCAACATAACATACCATATTAAATATGAATATAAAGAGACTCGTGCTGATAACGTGTTGTGAAACAAAGGGAGATCGAGATAATTATAGAGAGAAGGTAGAGAGAAAGTAAGGGAGACAAATCTGTGTTATTATTCCATTATAAGGGGTATATATACACATACAATATGGGTAGAGTTTCCATAAGATAATATATTCTAGTATCATATAAGATATGGACATCCATATAATAATATTTCATAACACAATACATATATAGTGAAGAATGAATAATAATGAGTTTGTTATTGTAGCTAGTATAAATGGAAAATAAACGAGCTGAATTAAAAGGATATAAGTCGGAGATGGATTCGGGTTTCATGTATAGCTATAGCAACAGAGTTTATCGTCTTGAGTAACAAGAGAGGGATGAACGGGTGTAGTGGAAGGTTGGCACGACCGGTCACCCTGAGGTCGGTTGACGGCCGGCTTACATTGACTATATGGTTTGCACTACTTTTAGATAAAGGTAGGTATATCCTTGCACCCCATGTGTGGTTGGTGGTCGGTAGGCCGGCAATCAGGGGCTTGGTAACGAGATTGTTTTTGCTCGGTTGTGGACTGCATTTAAGTTGTGGTTAATGAAAAGCGGATTGAGTTCATTCTTCATCATCAAGTCAAGTCTTCTTTAATCCATCTTTGTGGCCGGTCTTAATCTCTAATCTCTAATCGTTAATCTTTAATCTTTAATCTACACCGATTATTAAGTTAAGGCTACTAGGTTAGATTTATATTATGGGTAGTTAAATCAATTATGCCCTAGTTTAATCATATTGGGGAAAAAGTATTCTTGGGGAAATGGGATGAATTATAATTGCTTAGTTTATACATACCTTTAAGAGGGAATATGATTGATATATGAAATATATTTGTAGGATTCAAATCTATAAGAAGGATGCTTATCATCTTTTTGTGATGGTTTGTTTTGCTAGCCAGGTAAAGGTGAATCTTTACTAACTTTTGTATATTGATTGGATGTGTTGATTGTGTGTTTGGGTTAGATGGTTATTGTTTAGTTTGTTGGTCTCGAGACTGAGACGTCTTATCTATGTTCACGGAATCGATGCGATCAGAAGTCGATTTTAGGTCAAGTTCATCTCAGATCCGCCTCTTGGTTCTTCTCTAATGGGAAAGGCCTTAGAGGGGGCCCGGTGTGAACACTCGGAACATGGGGATTGTACATATGATAGTTGAGAATAAGAGATTTGAGCACAAAACCATGTGAATAAGAGATATGAAAATCGAATTTGGACTCAGTCAGTTTGGTTGTGGTATGTGAATCTTGTATATGTGTGACACCCTCAAAAATTTCGAAAAAAATTTTAAACACGTAATTTCTAAATAAAAACTGCATGGATATGTTTGTAATAGGTTCATTTGAGTAAAAACCTGTAATTTTTAAAACCTGAACCTGTTATAAAGATATCCGAATAGAAGGTGTCAAAACATGTAAGGTCTAAACAAACTTATTTACATAACCATCGCTATAAATAGCGGAGAACAAAATGATACAAAACAAATGTACAGAGGGAGACATATGTCTCTAAAAGTGTGACATACATGTCACTACAAAATGGGAACCAATCTAAGTTCCAAGGTTACTTTGCTCGCTAGCTCGTCCGTGTACCCCATATAAGCATCACCTACCTGTCAATCGCATTTTATACAAACACGAAAGCCACAGTCAGTGGGGAGTAACTCCGAGTTCTCCCAGCCACGAAATGTCATGTTAATATAACATGAAAGCATATAAATATGAGCAAATATAATACATAGCCCATTTAAAGGCTAAACCATCAAGCTTTTCATGTGAAATTCAATATAAATAACATATAGTCCTAGTATGTGAATACTAGACCAACTCAAGCTACACTATCATGTGAGTCACATATCATACGGGAATCCAAACTCTATCAACCATAGCCGGCTTGCATCTCACCTTCTATGTTTCATAGAATCATCAAACAAGAAAGGGCAATATATCTAGAGACAGGCATAAGTTCCTAGTACAGTCAATAGTCACTTTGTAACTCGAGTCTATACCACGAGGTAGGGAAGCTAGTATTTTAGCTCAGAGGTTACATTTAAAACATGGCCAAGATACAACTCAACCCTAATCCTAGACTGCGCAGACCTAGAGAAATGCGGATAAAACCACCGCACCCAAGACTCATGATAAAACCACATGAGTACCCTAAGGAGTCCACCAAAGGGTTGGCTAGTACTTAAGCTGACCATCCACTCACAAAATAGGCAGAAAAGTCATGCCCCAGCTTGGATATAAACCCACCAAGCCGGGAACACAAAGGCTATTAAGCCGTGAACATACACTCGTCAAAGACTATAATGACCTATCTATGACAATGACTGAAAATACTCACTTAAGACCTCGTCCCAAGTGAATACTTTAGCCAACTTAACAATAAAAAGGGCAAAAAGTCCAAACTTGTAAATACAAATGATCACAAGCTAGCATATGGACGACTACATACAAATATAATCAAATGACAATCCAACATTCCAAACCAACATGGCCAAGGCATTAAAATATAACATTCAATATCAACCATAGTCATCCAAACTTACCCCAAAGACAAATCCCCGACCCAAGTCCCGCGACGGGTCATTGGTCAAATCAGGGCTGACCGGTTTAAACCTAATTTGACCAAACTCATTCGGTCATATTGGCCCAGCTCAGAGTCTTGACTCATTTTGACTCAAATCACACAATTCAACATAATACAATTCATGTGAAAATTATCAACATAAGGAAAAATTATTCCAACTTATAAGCTAACCCATTTCCAACAATTT
Organism: Heliosperma pusillum; assembly: GCA_022085475.1. Taxonomy (NCBI): domain Eukaryota; kingdom Viridiplantae; phylum Streptophyta; class Magnoliopsida; order Caryophyllales; family Caryophyllaceae; genus Heliosperma; species Heliosperma pusillum. Next base: position 12,055 of record JAIUZE010000849.1, on the reverse strand, counting down.
CTCATAATAATAAAAATTACTAATACACCAAAATATCAACATGTTCAATTGTACAAATGACAAACACAAAGCATCAAACAAAGGCTCAAACACACAACCCGAACAACAGCCAAACCCGGCCACACACATGCCACAAACACGCCACAAACACGCCGCAAACACGCCACCAACACGCCCCACACACGGCCTGTTTTGGGGCTGTTTTGGGCAGCCCTACTATCTCCTTCCTTTTCCATCCAAAACCCGTCTCAACAATGATACAAAACCATTCCAACAACACACAACCATTATCAATTCAATTCAACACTACAAACATATGAAATAACCATAAAACTAATAAACTTAACAACAATAATTCATATGAATAAAACCTAACAAATTACTACTCACATAACATCCAACACATAACAAATGTAACATTATATCGTCGAGTAACTCGGAATAGTTACCTTAAGCTAGAAAAACGAAAGTAACCCTTGAGAAAACCCTAAAAACCGCGACTACCCTTCGTCCTCTACTATATATGAGTCTCCTAAGTCGTCTTCATGATCTTCACCTATTTAAAACAACAAAAACACAACAATTATCACATAAACCGAAATTATACCCAAAAATAAGCTTAAATCGAAATTAGGGAAACTGGAATTAAAACATACTAGGATGTAGATCTTGAAGAGAGGATTCCGAATATATAAATTTTGCGAAAATCGGACTAGAAACGAAGAAGTTATGCTGAAATTACGATTGTAAGTTTATTTGATTTTTTGTTGATTGTTGATATTGGTAGAACAAAAAAATGAAAATGAAAATGGAACCTAAGGGAGAGGGGAAAGCTGAATGGCTGCCATAAGGTCATGGGGTATTGGATCTATTTTTTTTTTACTCGGTTTTGGTTCGATTTGACGGGAATTCGAATTATTCGTCAAACGCGATTTCCGACAACGCTAAAGTTTTTAAACACGAGTTTACTAGAAAATTAAGTACCCCAATGCCCTATATCCTAACTCATTTACCCAACGACCGTAAGAAATGGAAAATCCCATTTTTACGACTTTTCTTTGAAATACTCTTTTATTAAAGAAAAAGGTTTAAATATAGTTTAAATTACTTTTAAACATTTCCAAACTATCAAAAATAATTATATTACTTCAAAATAAAATAAAATTATATTTTATCGAATTATTATTATTTCAATTAAATTAATATTAAATTAAAGTTGATTTAAAATATTACTTTTAAAATATAATAACGGTCCAAATTTACGGGGTGTTACAATATGGGTACAGTTTGGTTATTTTACATAGTTCTTAGTTTGATTTACCTTTACTCAGCCTTATGGTTGACGTTGTGTAGTTTATGTGTGTGTTTACAAATTCTTTTCAAATTTGTTGACTTGTGGTGATCTATATGATATTTTCGGTCGTATTAGGGAGTAGTGTTATAAACAGGTTGATGGAATGATTGTAGCCTAAAATGAGGTTAGTTGTTTTGTACGGGAATGGCGAACACGAGACACTTTACATTTATTCGCAGAGTAAATTATAACAAGACTTCACTTGAGATATTTTGAGTTATCCATTTGTATAGTTACTTAGACTTCTTCTGTAAAGTTTGTGTCTTAACTTATCAAGGTTGTAATTGGCTTCAACTATTAATGAAAAAGTAATGTTGATTGTTTGATTTGGTATTATTGTCACACTTCATCGTGATAATAGCGCCCTTATTTATTCAGGAATGTCTAGTTAAGGATCCTGAATAATTGGAGGTTTTACACTCCATGTTCAAGCCTAGGCATGTACGAATCGCTAATTGTCCAAGTGATTTTGGGTAGTTTTTTCCACAGGATTTGGGAAATCTACGCTAAAATATTATTTTGAAAATCTACGCTACCCTGTTCTTAAAACTAACAATTCTACTTTAGTTCCTCTAAATCTAGTTACTAATCTATAAATGATTAACAAAATTAATCACAAGAGCAGTGAATTATAGTATTACTTATGTTGTTGATGCGTTGTTTTTTGTGGCGGAATTGAAGCTTGGACGTTGATGCCAGAAATTGCCAAGTTTTCAAAGCGGTTTTTCGTTGTCGTTGATGTTGTTTTATTATTATTATTTTTTTGTGAGACATTTTTTAGGTTTTTTTTTTATTGTGAAAGAAATTAAAATATTGATTTTATATTAGAGAGGATAGAGATGTGGTATAATTGGAAGTTCATGAATAATTGTCGACCATAATTAGTAATATGTCAACCCCGAATAGCAGTTAGAAAATTTAGAGTATGTTTGATACGGAGTATAATTTATCAAAATTGAGTTTTTCTTTCTTAACCTTATTTTTTCAAGTGTTTTTGAAAAGCTGGAAGCACTAAATTGATGCCTCTATTTTTAAGGGGAAAATGATGGTTGTTGAGCTTTTAGGAAATTATTTTAATTTTTGGATTATGTGTTTGACCAATTTGTGTGTTTTTTACCGACAAAAATAAAAACACACTCAAAAGAATTGGGCTAAACATAAACTCTGTTTGACAAGGTGTTTCAGGTAGCTTATTTGACCACAGTAGGTTTTTTTTTAACAAAAATTCCAAGTAGTTCATTTTTTTGCAAGTGTTTGGCAAATAACTTATTTGCCCAAAAAAACTACGTGAAATGAAATGCTACATAGGGTAGCATTTGACATTTAGGTACCTGATCTCATATTAAATTCTCTTATTACCCCTTCAATCTATAGTATTCAATCATTATTATATACTTTTATATAATTTCACGAAAAATCAGCTACCTTTTCAGCTAGTTTGTCAAACATTTTTAGGATATTCTGCATGGTACTCTGTCTTTTTTCATAACCTACCTGGTACCCCTGACCTTTTTCTCCAAAAAAACTTTGACCGCGTATAATTCAAAATCATGAATTCGGAACGAGGCGAATCTTTTTTCAAAATGATCGTCTTCTCGAGATTTTCGATTTGAGAATAAAAATCGTTACATTATGAACTCGTAGCCATGAGATATCGTCGGTCAAAGTTTATTTGGTTAAAAACGTTTGACCGGCCGTAACTCTTGCAATAGGTTTATAAAGTGACAATTTTTTGTTTCAAACCGAAGATCTCGAAAAGACGGTCATTTTGAAAAAAAAGAATCGTCGTGTTCTGAATTCATAACCATGAATTATACGCGGTCAAAACTTTTTTGAATAAAATGAGTGGTACCACCTAGAAAACAAAAAAACATAAGGGTACCGTGTGCAATATCCCAACATTTTTTATATAATCAGTTTCCTTATTAGCTCATAATTTTCAGTTAGCTTATCAATTATCTTATCAAAAATTTCGATTAACTTTTCAGTTTTCAACTACATTTCCAACTAATTTTACTTATTTTAAAAAATGAGTCGGTTCTCCAAACATGTTAGAAGAGAATGATGGGGAAGAAGGTTAGGGTTTGGCTGGCCAAAAACTTTCCACGCTACAAAGGCAATCAATCTACTTATCAACAACGAATAAACAAAACCATAGCAACTCACTTTTAAACAAGAAAGCAGTTACTGTCACATTTTGAAACTCCTTCATTCATTCATTCAATGGCTTCCCTTTCTCTTCCCAAACACTCCATGTCCTTTGCATTTCATACTCAAACCCCAAAAACCCATCTTTCCCATAATCTCTCTGTTATCTCCAAATCAACTCAATCCCAGTTTTGTGGTCTCCAATTATCTTACTCTTCTTCTCTTCCCTTTACTTCCTACTACTCTTCTAAGTCTTTAACCATTCTTGCTGCCAAGGTACATTGTAAATTCCTGCACTCTCATTTAGAAACACCCTCTACCTCTTTGTGGTGCTAACACAGGGGTAAGGCTGTTTGCTGGAGCCATTGAGACATTAACAGAATGTTGTAATTGTAAATTCCTGCAATGTAATTTAACTCCAATTGTTTTGTTAGCATAGACTTTGGTATGCTCTACCTTCATTAATTTAACCCACAAACTATACTTATATACTCCCTCCGTGGCTCCGTCCCGCTCATTTGTTTACCACTTCCTTTTAGAGTGTCTCATGAATTTATTTACCCTTCTATATTACCAAGGTTTTCAATGAGTAATTTGATTTCCAAGTGGGAACTTATGGTACGGCCATATGGCAAGGAGTCAAGTATACGCGGCCTTAATCTCGTACAGTATTAATAAGTGTTTCATGAATTTGGAAATGCTTACGTTAAAAATGGAATTTTCCAATTATTTTCTCAGTGTGAAATTTTGTGATGGAAGTGTAATGTAATGGTAGGTAACTGAAGGAAGTATGGCACCTGCATTTAATTTGAAAGACCAAGACGGAAAGAGTGTGAGCTTGTCGAAATTCAAAGGAAAGCCTGTTATCGTTTACTTCTATCCTGCTGATGAAACTCCTGGTTGTACCAAACAGGCCCGTTTTTCCTTTGCATTCCTTTACCTTACCTGCATTTTTTCTTTGCTTTTGCTATTCTTTCAATTGTTTGTTTGTTTATTGATTCATTAACGAGTGAACCTCGTCATATGTTGAGAAGATTAAATGAGAAGGCGTATTTTAGCCTTTCCTTTCTTTTTGGGATTTTTCTCATTCTTCTTTGGCATCATAGAATAAAATATTTATAAGATGAAATCCCCAACAAAAAGGAGAGACTGATTCTTGCCGCTGAACTCCAGGTGGCTCTTTTCTAACCCTGAAGCACAGGTTTAGGTTTGCCTTCAATGAGGCGCACTGTGTTTTCAAAAGCTTTCTGTAATCGGGGCTGAAACTAGTTTTCAAAGACATAATCTGTTGGATATGATTTGCTAACTTTTGGGCAAAATAAAGTTGGACATTTGCTTCCAACTATTTTTTCGCCTCTGCTCCTAAGCAGTTTTTGCCAAGACTCTAATTGGCATGCTCAAGCTGTTGCTTGATATATGTCTGGGTTTGAATGTATGAGAAAGGAATTTGTTTTGTGCATCATCAGTCAGCAGTTATGTCGAGGATTCCATCGACTGAGTACAAAAAAAGTGTGGCTAACCTTTTTTACTGCATCACGTTGTAGTGTTGTACAGTCAGTAATATTTTTGCTCCATCACAATGAGGTCAGGAGTTAGAGTCGACGGATTGGTCTCTTGTACACATTATGAATTTATCATAACCGACTGAATTCTTTATTGGTAACTTAACTGCAGGCTTGTGCATTTAGAGACTCCTATGAGAAATTTAAGAAAGCCGGAGCTGAGGTCGTCGGTATTAGTGGTGATGATGTATCTTCTCACAAGGTTAGTGCTGTACCCATGGTTGCTATTAGAATAATCGAAATATGTGACAGCTAGGTAGGTTACTCAGACTCGACTAAAAGTATCCACGCGTGTGCTGTGTGCATGTTTATTTACTAGGCTCTGAGAGTCTGAGTATATATTTAGAATCCTTGCATTGTTCTCTTAGTCTTTCTTGTTTTAAGCGTGTGACACCGATGTCTTATGTAAGTGTCGGACTAGGCAATTTCTTGAAAACCCTGGCCACATTCTTGTGTTCTGTACTTCTGTATGCCATCATCACATACTCGTCATTTAATTATCTGGTTAATAAATTGTGTTTAGGAAGCATTCTAACTGTAACACAGGGGTAAGCTACATGCATCTGACTCCCTAGCCTCCTATTTGAGGGAGCCCTGCCTTGTGACAGTAGGGTACTGGTGTTTATTGATTCTTCGCACATGGACACATGGTAAGGCCGTCTCGCATAAGATATTTGTGCCTGTTAAACTGGAGTTTCTTAAACAGAGTTCTTCTAAACTATGAAAGTGAACCCTAAAGTAATTGTGAAAAGAAGCAATGTGCTCAAGATTTTACTGAGCCTTTATATCAGTATATAAATGTGATATTCTATTTAGTTATTTATCTTATATAGTCCTGATATGAATAATTATATGTGCGAAAACAGTCATTCAAACAGAAGTACAAGCTTCCATTCACCTTACTAAGTGACGATGGCAACCGTGTTAGAAAGGAATGGGGAGTTCCGTCAGATTTGTTTGGAGCTCTACCAGGGAGACAAACCTATGTTCTTGACCGCAATGGAGTCGTCCGACTGGTTTACAACAATCAATTCCAGCCCGAGAAGCATATCGATGAGACTCTCAAGTTCCTTCAAAGCCTTTGATCATTCTTGTGAATCCCTTGACTTGCTGCTATACATACAATCTTGACTTTCCTTATCATGTATTCATATGTATGTCCTCTGAAAATACAGTACCTTGTTTGAATTTAGTACAGAAATTGAGGCTTTGTTACCGTGATTGTCATAAAGGCACACTCACTCCTTAAAAATCTTGAAATTTGAACTAGAGTTTCTACCTTTTACACCATCAAGAATTCTTGTATAAAACAGTGATAATCAAATAATCATGATAGTTTAAAATCAAATTCGTTGTTAACAGTGGTTAGACCTTCATTTTTTCGAGAAAGTGATTATTTAAAAATTATTTTCGAAAAACCAACAAAGTTGCTGACTTCATGACCTCTATTGAACATTCTTGTCCAACTCTTTTAAGTAAGTTCGAAAGTCGATGACTTCAACTCACTCCCCTCATTCGAAAAGATGAGATATGTTGGTCATATATTAGAGGATCGATCTAGTTTTCATAACTTATAAAAAAAAGTGCTTGTTAATAGAAAGACTTCTATAACTCTTTTTACTCATCTAAGGAAAAATGTCTTTTTTTTTACTGTATTTTTGTCTATTACCCCATTTTTAATTTTTTGATAATTTTAAGAAAGCTACACTCGGGAGTTTTTTTTAATACTAAAGTAACTAGTCGAACAATATTCTTTTAGGAGTATTTTGTAAAGGTTGAACGAACATCAAGTTAAAAGAAGATTTTGTGCACACCATAATTCCTTTTCTGAAAGCACAAAAAATGATTGTTTATTGAATATATAAATTATACAAACAGAAAGATAATAACAAGATCAGAGTGGCGCAGCGGAAGCGTGGTGGGCCCATAACCCACAGGTCCCAGGATCGAAACCTGGCTCTGATATTTTAGAGAAAAAGCTTCCCCTGTTATTTTTGCTCTCCTTTTTCCTTCATTCTCTAAAACGACGTCGCAACTCGCAACTAGGATGAATCACACGACATAAACTACAGCTATACAAGCAAAGACTTAAGTAGCAGAATATGATACCACGCTTTTATTCGAGAAAAATGAGATGGCGCCACCCGGTGGCGCTCAATTTGAGCGTCACCGGGGATATTATTGTAAATTTCATACTTATTTTGCTTTGCCTCCACCAAAATTTAAAATTCAAACTTAATAGTGCTAAAGGGTAATATAGGAATTTAACATGATTAATTAGTTGTAACAATAATAATAATAATTATAAATATAAAAAAAAATCTCATAGAAGTAGGCATTTTTTGTGGAACTATAATTATAAACCAAGAGTAGTACATGCAATAAATACTATCACATATCATCTGGAAACCAATTGAGGCTTTGACAAGGTGGTATCTTGTGTAAAGTGGGAATTGGGCGTGAGAGAGGTACTGGGTTCGAGACCTCTTTACAACAATTGTTTTTTTAACAATTTGATCAAAGGCAAGTGTTATGTTGAAATTCCGCGATTGTTTAATAATTTTTAGTTTATATTGATGAAAAAATTATAATATGTTGAAATATATTTATAATTAAAGTATTATGCTGTAAAAATAAAGTTATATCTAAAATACACAAGTGTTAATGAATTCAACTGAACTTAGCCGAGCAAAACTGCACATATTGAAATTGAGTTTAGCTAAGATAAACATAAACATTTGAAGGATGGTGGACTAAGTTAAGCTTAATTAAATTGAATTTAACCGACCTAAATTGAGCTTAATTAAATTAAATTAAGTTGCACATAAGTAGAGTATGTAAAACCAAGTTCGAAACCTCTAGTAATCTTTTTGATGTTTTTTTTTGTTTTTAACTTTTGGTGAAATACTTTATTGTATATCACTTTTATGTTTACATGTAAATAATTTAAATTTTTTATCCATACAATTACGTTTTGGTGTATTCAGTGCAGAAAACCAGTTCATTTATTTTGTACTACGTAATATTTTTTGAGACCAAGTAGATGAACAATGATGAAAAAAATGTTTGTTTTGTAGATAAGTTAGTCATTTTTGTCTAAATATTATTCTAATTTGATTTAGTTAAGAGTTTAATTTTAGTTGAAGAACTACTAGATGATGTAAAATTACGTATCTATCCTTAAACATTTGGCACAAAAAAGAAAATCAATATTCTATTTTCTTATTTTTCTTATTTTTTTTTATTATGGTGGCGCCGAGATTCAGCGCCACCGGGTGGCGCCATATCGCCATCCTTTATTCGACTTGGCATTACATTCGATAACTTGAAACGGACGGGACAGGCTCCATTTAGTGTTATTGGGATAGCATTGCATCAGACCTAGTTTCCTATAAGGCATCAACTTACTCTTTCCTTCGTTCCCATCCACTATTCCACGTCTAATGTGTTTTATACGAATTTATCTAATTTCGCATTCACAGTTTTTCATGGATGAATGTCTACAAACACTTAGGCCCTGTTCTTTTGGGTTGAATAGGAGCTGAGCTGAACTGAACTGAACTGAACTTATAGGATCTGAGCTGAACTTATAGGAGCTGAACTGAACTGAACTGAACTGAACTTATAGGAGCTGAACTGAACTTATAGGAGCTGAACTGAACTGAACTTATAAGAGCTGAACTGAACTGAACTTATAAGAGCTGAACTGAACTTATAGGAGCTGAACTGAACTAAACTAAACTTATAGGATCTGAACTTTTCTGAATTTAATTTTACTTAATTGATTAGAATTTATAGAATCTAAAATTTACTAAACTGAACTTTATTACATAAGGTAAGATAATAACATAATTCTGATTTATATACATTGGTTTGTTCAAATAAATTACTACGTTGACATCATCTTTATCTGTATCTTTATCTTTTGGAAAGGACTGTTATAAAAAAAGTATACTCTAAAACATAAGGTAAGATAACAACATAATTCCGATTTATGTACATTGGTTTGTTCAAATAGATTACTACGTTTAAATTACGATAACAAAATAAATCACATATTACATCGTTTTCTAACCATCTAGTTCCATATCATCATCTTCCTCATCACTTTCTTCTTTATCTTCACTATCACTCGTAACAACGAATATATTGCCTCGCCAAATATTTTTTACTATCTTGTTTCGTACCTTGAACATGGTTTTTTTCCGCTTATCATCAAACATGCCCAAATCTACTGTTCCTTGAATATTCACGTCATGTTGTATAATAGGTATTCCAAGAGTATGCATCCTTATAAAATTATGGAGTGTGAATGTATAAAACAATAATAGACATTTGATACTTTTGTGACATTCGGGGCATATTTTTTAACACCCACCTTTTTTTCAATTGACCAAATGTCATTCCACTAATTAATGTTAAATGTTTTTATATCGGTTTTCATAAATAATATATTCCGTATAACTTTTCTGAACTTAATTTGTAAGAATTGAATTTTTCTGAACTAAACTTATAAGAGCTGAACTGAACTGAACTTATAGGAGCTGAACTGAACTGAACTTATAGGAGTTGAACTGAACTGAACTGAACTGAACTTATAGGAGCTGAACTGAACTTATAGGAGCTGAACTGAACTTAAAGGGACTGAGTTTAAGTCCAAAAGAACATGGCCTTACTGATACAATCTCCTTTTAAGATAAAACCTGAGTTTTTTCCAGCCTTCTTATTGGCTGGAAAAAACTCACCTTTTTTTCCTTTTTTTTGGGGAGTAGGACCAACATAATTTACTTTTACATTTAATTCTCATCTCTCCTGCCCTCATCAACTATCTACTTTCATTATATAATATATAATGTGAATTATCAAGCAAATTTGTATCATTATATAAATCGGATTATTTTGCAAGTAATACTTATTTGAATTGTATATATTTACTTAGAATTTTTTTTTATGATTTTATACATAAATGAAGAACATTTTCTCGAAAATATTTTTAAAGTACGGACTATCATTTTTATAAAATAAAAATTCAGACGTAATACTTAAAGATGAATCATTTTCATTATAAAAAATTTGAAAAACAGAGATCTAACTAATTTAGAGATGTACACAAAAAAGAAAAATCTAAATAAATTAACTACAAATGTACACCCAAAATTAGGAAAACTCAGTCTTTCAAAAAACAAATTAAAAAGAAGAGGATTTTTTTAACACTTTTAATACAATAATTTTTTTTTTTTAAAAAAGAGGTGTATACGTAGGTATAATTTAAAAACATAATATCACTAAAAATTTCCATCAAATGAATCATACACAGCTTGGCCAAAGTAGGAAGCTAGGCCAAATTAAGTTCACTCATTTTTTCATTTGTTAAAAATAACTAAAACGACAAAAATGGTGAAACTTATGGGGAGAAATAAAATAGATGCATCATAATTACTAAAATATCACGACAAATGTCATTAATTATTTAATGTGCATTATATTTTGAAATATATGTTTTAATTGATTAATATAACAACTATTTCCTCTGTTCGAGTGAGAGGTTATATATTTTTATTTTTGGAGTATTAGGCCCTGTTCTTTTGGGCTGAATCGGAGCTGAACTTAACTGAACTGAACTTACAGGAGCTGAACTGAACTTATAGGAGCTGAACTGAACTTATTGGAGCTGAACTGAACTGAACTGAACTGAACTTATAGGAGCTGAACTGAACTTATAGGAGCTGAACTGAACTGAACTTGTAACAACCCGAGAAGTACCCAATTTTTCTAGTAAAAATATTTACTAACACTTTTCAGTAGAACTTAAGTTTTTAAAATAGAAATTTTTGTTCCGAGTCTTATTTTGAAATTCCGCGTTCGTATTTGGAATTTCTGAGAGATTTCATGAAAAGACCGTTTTTAGTCATCTTTGACTTTTCTTGACTTTTAAGTCGTCTTTGACTTTTCCTTGACTTTTAAAAGTCGTCATTGACTTTACTTGATTTTTAAGTCGTCCTAAACTTTTCTTGACTTTTAAGTCATCTTTGACTTTTCTCGACTTTTGAGTCAACTTTGACTTCCGTTGACTTTTTCCCGACTCGCCTCATAAGTTTGAAGACCGAAATTTTATTTAAAAAAATAATAATATTTTTGATTTATTTTTATTTAGATTTATTAAGATTTATCATAATTTAATATAATTATTTTGAATTTATTCGGAAATTAAAGAATAACGTTTACGGTTTTAACCGAACGTCATTTAACTATTCCCGACTCATCGTTTAACCGAACGTCATTTAACTATTCCCGAGTCATCGCAAATCCCGAAACAAAACCGAAACTCGACTTTGGCATGAGTCACACGCCCATGTCATCGTTTTCCACTCACTTGAGATATTTTATTTGTTTCGATTAAACTAATACAAATATCTTAGATATTTGTTACTTTATCGATCCGTCAGTTTAAATTACGCAAATCGATAAATCAGACCCGATTGCTCACCAAACCACACGGTTTTCCCTCCTCTATTAGACCTTGATATTTTCTTTCTTTTCATTACAATAACATAATATCTTGATATTTAATTAACTTAATATCTAATTAATTACGGTAATATAATTATTATACCGGGTCAATTCCATAACAACAATTTCAAAACCCAACTCACTATTTTGGCCTATATTTACACGGCACTCATCCACTCATTCCTACTCACAAACAACTTTTCATTTTCAACAAATCAAATTAAGATCAAAATATCACTTTCTTTAATCGTTCTTGAGCGTTCTTCGCGTTCTTCATCCGTTCTTCATCGTTCTTGAGCAAAACCTTCATAAAACCTTCATTTCTTAATTAAATCCGTCCTAACTTATATTTCTAGGATCTCCTCTTCGCTCCCCATCTTCACGTACGGGTTTATTTCAATTCCGGCAAAATCGTTTTCAACACTTTAATTATGGAAATTCATATGTTATTCTAATAAAGTCATTCTGTCATTCTTATAGG